>ADNK01001968.1:0-35113 GCA_000320545.1 Bigelowiella natans CCMP2755
AGGGGGATAGGACAACAAAGATGATGTTTATGGTGATGTGGAGGGCCAAAGGGCGAATGAAGCATGATTATCTTGCACGGTGAATAGTCACTTAGATCTTTTCCAGTGCCCCCGCGCGCGCACACACCCACATACACACACACACACACACACACACACACACACATAAACAGAAATCGGGAATATTTTATCGATGTTCTCTCTATAGATTGAAAAAGTAGTAAAAGCGCTGGTACGGCAACATGACAATATCTCCACCACGAAGAATGAACAAACCTGCAGAAAACAGACCACTTCAAACCGAACGCATACGTTAGCCTTGTCGCTACCTGTATTAAACCGGGGGGGGGGGGGAGGGGGGGACAAAAATCCGATGCATAAACGCATAAACGCACTCACACTCTCCCATAATGTGTTATCGATTGCCGGAGAAGTTATTCGTACCCCCTCCCCCTCATCATGATCCTCGGGATATTATCATCATCACCATGATCGTCATCGTCATCATCATGATTCAACAGGGAGATATGGCACCATAATACCGTAAGGGCTGTCAGTGAGTAGGAGAGAAACAGAAGCCCCGTGCTTAGACCCCCTGAGTAATAATAAGACAACGGCAATTTGCAAGTTTTAAAGATCATGCAGGTGGAGCAAATAGCTGTTGGAAGGTAAACCCCCAGCAGTAGCCGAATTCAGGGGGAAACACAGTTCTGTGCATTTCGCGTTTCAAACGTCGACCAACCGCCATCGTACCGAGTTTGCCCCCGAGGCAACAGGAAGCGATCGATATGCAGGCTGTCGCGCAGCCTGATTATATTCCGAAAAAACGATCACACAAATGGATTTCGATAATGTGCGTTCGATAAAATCGATGCACGGATGCACAACCATCACCCCCCTCCCTGATATGATTCTAGATCATTCAATTTTTGAGTCAGTTGCGATTCGCTGCGGCGTGGGGAAATGGCATATAACGTCAACATCCACGCGCACGGATACTCGTGCCCTCCCATTCGCTCTCTAGAGATTAACCGTGAGTTGTAGAAAGGCAAACGCTAAACGTGATCCAGACTTGCAGGAGCCTTCTCCTCTCTTGATACCTTCATCAAACATCATCTTTGAGAGCAACATACTACTGCAGATTCCCCCCACCCTGTCACTTCTATCTAAATATCTCGAGTCGTGTAATCCATTACAATCTTAATCGATCCACAACCATAGTAGAGGCTCGGGTTCTGGTCCTGGCTGCTCGTCCCGTTCGGAGGAAGTATCCAAGAGAGATCCGGTCGCCGCCATCGATCGCCGACCGAGAACGGCGAGTGAGGCAAAAACGCCCTCTACTTCGTACCGAATTCCCTTCCATTTTTAAGTCGCAGAAATATTTACGACGCGCGGGAAAAAGGGCGCTCGGAATCTTGTCGCAGAATAAAAATCACGGTAGATAGATCTACTAGTTCTCCCAGCGAGCGTGAAGCACAGGAATTAGAGTGTTTTTATACCTACGACAATTTAATTTTAACAGTCGCAGTAAAAAAATTAAGGATGTTTCCCCGTAGTCAGGTTCCAGACTAACGGGCAAGGGCTTGCTTGCCCCCCCGACAGATCTTCATGTCCGGCAGTAACTCCACAGCCTCCGGCCTGGATGACAAAGACATGTACGAAAATCGATGATTTTAACAGTGGGATGAGAGGGATGGCATGTGAATCTCAAATGGGAATCTTAGCTAATCCGTGCTCTCTTGGAATATCAGAGACATTCTCCTCGTATCTGGAGCAAGCCAGAGCGAAATCAGCACCTTCTTCCTGGTTCATATTAGTTAGGGGAGGGGGACGGGCATTGATGTTACATCTTTTGTTTCATCGTTTGCGTGTGGTTGTTTGGGGAGGCGGGGTGGGGGGGTGGTTTAGCTCATGTGCTCATATCTGTTCATATCAGTCTCTGATGATCGCTGCGTTGGTCCTAAGCATTCCCTGCTTATTCGCTCACTTCCGAGAGTTTTTGTAAGGCGACTTTTTCCCTTTTTCTCTAGCCGATGGACTACTAGCTCAAACTAGGATGTTCTCCATCCACGAACACACGCACGCACAACTTTCCATACTCTCAATGGAGGAGATCTTCGATGGGAAGATATTTTTGACACGTCTTGTGCATATTCCTACATGAAGGACGAGTACAGTTGCGTACATCTATCATATTCTTACATTTGAAAAAAATGATGTGGCCATATCAATAATGTGAGTATGCGTGCGTGTGTGTACTTTCGCGATTATGTTACAGAATGCGGAGGAAATTCCTCAGAAGACCCGGAAATTCCAGAGGCCGAAGCATTCTTAAGCTGAAAGTAGATATATTTTTCGGTAGCCTGTCGAAACGGTTTTATTTAATGTGAATATATTCCCCCTCCTCTCCTCTACCCTACACTAAGATTGACATCTTGCTCTACAATGGAGGCTACCTCGCATCGACGGTTATAATGATGCCGCTTTACAAGTACGCACATGATGACGATGATACTGACAACAACAACAATAATGATGTGGCCCGAAAAAATGAAGAGTTTTGAAGTTTTGTGCGTGGTAGTAGTAGTAGTAGTAGTAGTAGTAGTAGTACCCTCGATGCTTTAGCAGGATACACACAACCTGTGGTTTTCGAACCATCCACCCTGCCCCTGATGTTAAATTACAATGCTGGCATATAAACAGCCCGTTTCTCTCTGCGTGTATCCATCATGGAGCGCCCCCTCTTCAACTTTGTCGTTTAAATATTTAAGAGAGATATTCTTATTGTGGGTTGTAACGCCTAGGTCTGGGTCGTGCAGGGCATGGTACACGTTGTTTAACGTCTACTATATCCTCAATTCTTGCCAGCTTTATCGCCTTCTCTACCAAAAGGTGCTTGCAGCAGTGCTAACCCTTCGATTTATTGCGATGAGAAAACAGCTCGATTTTTTGTCTTCAATTGCATAAATCTCCCGTGTTATCGAAGTAGCATTTGTCGTAATCTTCCACGATCTTCTCTTTTTCCATTGGTGGTGGTGGTGGTGATGATGGCGACGACGATATGTCGCTAGGTGTTTAGGATCCCCACGATTCAAAAGTCGGGGGGTGGTGGTTGTGCACCGCACTCGCCAAAACATAACGACTAATAACTGTGTGTATTATGATCTTATGATGACGACACAAGGCATCGGTCGTAGTGAAGGCTGTTACTAAAAAGAAACGCTACACAAGGACTGTTTACTGGGCTATTCATGGTAATAATCACATATATGGGTGCGGAGGGGGAAGGGGGGGTTGAGGGAGAGAGAAATTGGAAGGAGAGGATGATACGAGGATATACACACCACGTGAGTGTGTGTTTCGTTTGCGTTTCATTCTTGTTGTCGTAGTGCAGATAATGGTACCTCCAAGAGAATAAAGACCACAGCATTGCTACCTGACGCACAAACCACTATAATAAGCCCCCCCCCCCCCCCTCCCCCAGGCGTGCACTTTCCGACATCGATGGTCTTATCGCTCGTCTCCGCTCTCAGCCCGTACGAAGACGTTCTCATAAGGGTGGGTTTTACCGCTGTCATCATCCATTGTTGTTTGTGTTGTTTGCAAAGAGAATGAGGATCGACGGTTGGGGGGGGAAATATGAGGAAGAGGAGGAGGAGGAGGAGGAGGAGGAGGACATATGCCTGTTCTCTTTGTTTGTCCATTCATGTGCGCCGGCAGGAGAGACTGCTCTCTCAATGATGATGATGATGAAAAACGCAATGGCTTGTTCTGGTGCGGGCGCTCTTTCCCCCTTCCGATTTCGCTGAATCATCTTTTCTCACGTTCTAAGGGAGAGAATTTCTGCCTCTCGAAAAGCCCCCTATGGATGTGGTGAGATTGACCGCTGAAGCTAACGTGCTAGTATGTATGTGGCGTGTGCGCGCATAATTGTGTTGTGGTTGACGTCGTTGCGCTTGCGGCGTGTTTCAGGCTCACGATGCTCTCGATGTCCGCATTCATTAGTATGCTCTGCTGGGGCTTGTTCATCCTACCCCTGGTCAGGAACTTTTCTTTTCTTTTATTTATTTAGTTGTTTTTCTATGGAGGAGGAGGGGGAAGGGGAGGAGGGGATGTAGTTACAAAATGATGATGAAGCAGCAACCATTCTCATCTTCTTCTCACCGACTCTCTCTCTCTCTCTCTCTCTCTCTCTCTCTCTCTTTCTCTCTCTTTCTCTCTTTCGTGCACTTGCCGTCGCTCTCACCATCTACGTTTCATATGGACAAATCACGGGCCTCAATCACCACCAACCCCCCAGCTCTTTCACAACTCTGAGTCTAGAACTAAGCGAAGAGGTAATGCGTTTGCTTCTTCGTGCTATTATTATTTCCTCTATCCACCCATCCACCCATCCACTGAAGACTAACAGGCGGTTGGTGTGTGTGTGTGCTCGGTCCCCAACTACCAGGCGCTGTTGAAACCAGAAATAGCGTGGCTTCGGAGAGGAAGATGTGGAAGCTTATCCGTAGGAAGATCATGGTCGAAGACGATTTATAAACACATATTTACACATATATATTAAATAAGTAGTAGTAGTAGTAGTAGTAGTAGTAGTAGTGAGGGATATATGTCGCAGTAGTGACAAGCAGTACAGTGAGAGGACATGAAGCGTGGGAGGAAAGCTGATGATAATAGAGGCGTTGGCGCGGGTGTGTTTCCGTGATGCCTCTCCCTGGCCTTTCATCCTCTTCCTCCTTCATCTTTTTCTCCTATCATCCATGATGCTTACTAAGATGCAAAAAGTAATGAGGGCTGATGATAATGATGATGATGATGGTAGTGGTGGTAGTGGTGGTGGTGGTGTGCCAACTGCTTCTTTATTATCGTCTGTTTGTTTAGTGTGCGTCCATTGCCATCCTATCGACGTTCGTCTTCCTGCTCTACACGTCTCTCATCTCCAAAGAGTAAATACAAGCGAGAAGAGACGCAAATACCCATAGAATGATGATTACTACTAATAATATCATGATTGATGATAATGATGGTGGTGTGATGACAGCAGCATACTACAACCTTAAACCTAACTGCCTCATTGAAGAGAAAAAGAGAGTTGAAAGAGAAAGAGAGAGAGAGAGAGAGAGAGAGAGAGAGAGAGAGAGAGGAAAGACACTGCGACAGGATGTGGCACTCGTCGCACAGTAGTATTTCGATGTTACAACTTTACTCGATTGTAGTATTTCGATGTTTCAACTTTACTCGATTGCTCGCCTGTGGCTCTGAACGGAATGTTGTTTGTGAGTGTGAGGAGGGAAGGAGGAGGAGCGGATGACAGAATCACTATAGATCAACGACAAGAATTATAACAACACACATTATTACCACCACGTCACTCTATCACCGTAGATGCCGCCTCCTCGCACTTATGTTATTCGAACGAAACGCATGACGTTGCTTTGGCACTAAGTTGTTGTTGTTGTTCTTCTTGTTGCTATATGAAATAATGCAGGCATGGAATTCTAGTGTGCGAGGTTACAACTAGCTTTGGTAGGAGTACCACACACACAGCAGCAGCACCCACAGCCTTTTAGACCAATGATGATGATGATGACGATGATGATAATGAAGATGATGATGACGATGGTGATGATGATGACGATGATGATGATAATGATGATGATTATGATGATGATGAAGAACGCAAACCATCAACGAGCTTTTGACGGTCTGCTTTGACGATCTGCTTCTCACCAAATCTCGTACCGATATTTTCCACTCCCCCCCTCCCTCCCGCTGATATATTGTACATTATCGGTACTGCTAAGGCACCCTTGACTTGTTACTGAACTTCATTGCGATCAACGCCTCCTGGCCGGCGACTTACTACATCGATCATCTGAGGTATTATTATTACTTCGTGCTCTTTCTTATTTTAAATATTGCCTAATAGCGGTAGTGGCACTGCTTTGAGAGAGATGGTGTGCGCCGTGCCGGTCAATCATAGTAGTAGTCAACAACATCGAAATAAATAAAAGTTAGAAATAATAATAATAATAATAATAAAGATACCGATATGAGCTAGATTTCCGTTTTTCACCTATCCACTCCTCCTCCTTCTCCCCCTTCTCCTCTCCTATTCCTATTTACTGCTACGAAACTCTCACCATCCCACCTGCTTCCCCCAGGTGTGGGGAGTTGAGATCTCGCGCGGCTTCGAGGGCAGGCAGCCATCACGGTCGCCGCGACGAGCGGAGGAGCAACCGCGCTGTCGTTCGGCAAAGCCGAGATCCCAAACCTGCCGCTCTCCGGTATGATGATGGTGATGATGATGGTGAAGATGATGATGATGATGATGATGATGATGATGCCCACACGAGAGATAGAGAGAGAGAGAGAGAGAGAGAGAGAGAGAGAGAGAGAGAAAGCGCATGCTACGTGCCGACGGTGCTTTGCTGTGCTGTGCTGTGGCGGTCAATAAATCACGTTAGACAACTAAATAGCAGTAGTAAGTAGTTGGAGTAGTAGTAGAAGAAAAAATGGCCCACACCAAATAGAGGAGGAATTTAGTTTTCCCGTGCTTGTTGTCGTCCACTGAATATGGTCTTGCGGCAATTACGTGGCATGCGCCCCCACCCTCCCCCCTTCCCGGAGGACGCATGACCGGACAGATGATTTTTAATACCTTGCTGCTTCTACTGCTGCTGCTGCTGCTTTGGAACAAACCATGCCGTTGGGTTGTAAGCCCTCTCAACAACGGCAAAATAACTTTGAAAGATGGTGAGGGGAAATACATTGCGTTATTTCTTACACTTCTTCCTCTTCCAAAGGTTGGAGAGCGGGCTAGTGTCGCAACCAAAGAGCATGTTCAGACTGAAGTCGAATTGTAGCCATAACAACAGCTCGTTTCTGCAGCCAGGTCTCACTCATAGATTTCTTACTGAGAACAGAAACATGATGTAGCTTTGGAGGGGGGAATCTGTATTATGACGCTTCGATGATGATCGCGCCTTTTTTTGTGGTTCAAAAGAGACGGGACTCATAGCGGCCCCGGAACGGAGAGAAACAGCTGGTGCCTCCATGATCGATGGCAAATCGTCGTCGCCGGTTTTGACAAATAAATCTCAATCTCCCTCACTTCCACCCGTCAACGAGAAGAAAATTAATTCGTTGTCCAAGGTCGTTCATATTGCATTGTAGAGTGTGCTTCATGGCACTCCGTCTTTACGAAAGTCGTCTCATTGGCATGAAATCGTCGACTAGATTATAGAGGAACCTCTAAAATTGAGTACAGCATGTTTGAGCCTTTGTTGCGCGCGCTCTACGTTGTGGTCAGCCAAGTAGCCGTGCTCATATATACTCACGTACAAGCATTTGCGACATGCTGGCTACCATCATTGCGGCTGATTCGTTCTGTACGTAGCGATTACATTGGGATTTCCACTCAATGAGCGCATCGATCCATGCCCGAAAATGAAATGAATGATGTCGCAATTGGCAAAATATGTGTGCCGTGCTAGCATGCTAGCATGGCTGCAACGTAGTTGAGTAGGATTTATTTCAACTATGCGGCTCGTTATGTGCGCATCATGCAATGTAGGTAGCTCATATCCACACATAATGCAATGCTTAGCCTACTTTTTCTAATTTTTTGTTGCATTCGATCACATAGCCACACATAGCTTTCTAGCTTTGCATAGCTACATTTGAATGGCAAGTGGAAACAAGGACATCATTTGTTCCATCCGTCTCACATGTGCGTGCGCAATGTGCATATGCTAGTAGCTAATTAGCAAGCATATGTAATAGTGATAAAAAGTGAGGTACATCAGTCATGTGTGCATCAGGCTACTCGAATCAGCTACTGCATATCAACCAGATATCGTCAAGCAGACGCTCTAAGTAGCTGCTGATACGATGACGCGCAACATGCACATGCAGTAGCGTGTGGATAATGATGCATGTTTTCTCATCGTGCACCACTGATGTCCTATATCTGCTTCTCGGATGGCTAGATGGATGTGCCGAGGAGATGAGTATTTATGTAAATCGCACGCGCGCATGCAGATTTCATCATCCTTTTTTTTTTAATTAGCATGCGTTTACACTCCGTTTCATCATCGCTTCTCGAGGAGCTTCTTATTTTTTAAATATCTGAGGACTTTTTTGTGCTGAGGGGTTCCGACGGGATGATCGAGCACCATTCCGCACGCCTGCATGAAAGCGTATAGAATCGTAGGACCTGATTCAATATGATATATATATATATATATATATATATATATATGTGTCTATAAATTTGCAATGCATGATGCTTTGACGTCCTGCTAATTTATGCGAGAAACACATCTAGAGTTGGGTTGATTTCTCTCAAAAGTTGACGGCGCGTAAACGCTTCGCAGAAGTTTTTACCGACAAATGAAAACCCTCGTTTCTTGAGAGCTTTGCTCATTTCCTCTGCTTCTGCAGTTTTGACTGGCACTTCCTGAAAGCTTCCCCAGTGATTGACCATTGGGCGTCCGCCAACGAATGACCATAAGTACTTCGAGAGCGATCTTCGGGAGCAGCACAATCATTGATTCAGGCGCAGATAAGGACGTGTGATGGAGTGCGTCATCGTCGATTCGCCGATGGAGCACTCCACAACGCAAATGCGGACAGGAGCAACGACGTGATGTAGTTTGGTGGAAACTAAATGACTTACCCATGCTCCTCGATGATCTTCAAGGACCCTCTTGCATTCTTCACGGCAGCCTTGATTTTTAACTTGTTCCGAACAATCGATGGATCGTTCAAAAGGGCAAGTTCGTCCTCCGGTGTCATTGCTGCGCATGAGATGTACAGTGCTCGAGCTCATTGCAACACGCTAGCAAAAGGAAAGAAGGGACATACCAGCAACTTTCTTTATCTCGAAATTGTGAAAAGCTTTCTGATATCCCTGCCTTTTCTTCAGGATCTTTTGCAGTAATAATTAATCGTCAGTAGTACTCAGCAGCTTTTATTATCTTGCATCATCATCACTTAAACAAAAACAACACATTACCGTAGCCCAGCTTAGCCCGGCTTGTGCTCCTTCAAGAATGAGCATTTCGAACAGGCGTTGGTCATCAAATTCAGGGTATCCCCATTCGTTTTCCTGTTAATGGTGAAGTTATTCTAGGGGCTACTCACACAGTGGTGAAATCGAGATGTGCAACTACCATGTAGTTCTGGTAAACCCCGTCCTGTTCAGGAACGAACTTCCGGTACCACGGTGATTCTGCTTCAGCGGCATTGTGTAGATTGTCTGATTGATCCTTGGAGACCATCTCCCCCTTTCTTCGTTTCGGGATTCGCGCTGTTCCCTGCCGCCTTGTGGCGTTGAATTTAGCACTTTCAATCTCTTGTCGGTTGGGACGCTTTCTGCCTTTTGGACCGCAAGAAGTAGCTGTCTTCATGGCTCGTGCAATCAGCCGTGTAGAGGAGCGCGTGCGCATGATTGTTTCGTCACTTACCCGAGAATTCCTACCCAGCAGCGCTCGATTGGTTGGCCAAACAGGTTGATGAGGTGCTGTCGTAGTAGCAATGTAGGTGGTGGTGGTGGTGGTGGTGGCGCAGGAGCAGAAGCTACAAACAAGCAACAAGACACCGAGAATCCAGGTAGTAGACGGAAGCCGAGCGGGGCAGAAGGGCGGCTGCGCAGGTGGTGGACGAATCAGCTTGGAAGGAAGGAGGGCAGGGGTTTCGGAACTGAAGAGTAGACGCCAACGCGACCAGCATTTAAAAAGAAATTATGGCCTAATTAGACAGCAAAACACTGTCGTTTTGCACCTACGACAACACAAATGAACTGCTTTTTTTGTCACTGGATGCATTCGCCGCAGGAAGAGTGACCGTGAAGATCTTCACACGTGACTTGAAAACAGAATCATGGATGAAGCGGAGTGAATCTTTTGACGCGAAAAGGAAGCTAGACGATGATGAAAGAATCTCTAGCAGGAGAAGTTCGAAAGCACAGGTACTTATCCTACGAGGCTTGCGTTCGGGAGCTCAAGCTTTGATGTGTTCTCAGCGTTCTGAGGCATCTGAGGTGTGGGGAAATCAGATGGACTGTTAGCAAACAAATCGAGAAATTGGGGGATGAAAGAAAAGCTTTGAGCATCGCTTGGACAACGGAGAAGAACAAGGATGAGAAAGAGGCGCTCAAGGGTGCCATTGACAAATTGGACGAGGAAATCAACGTGTTCCATTTCGAGAGAACTTCCTCTCAACAGCCTTGCAAAGACGACAGTGACGGGCAACAGTGCGATGATTTTCTGCTGTGTCATTTTCATGACATGTTGCATGTCCATCATTTTTGACAAAGATTGTTTTCACAAAAGACATGTGATGTGCCCATGATTTTCATCAGTGTGGCAGTGCGCGCTGCAGGACTGAGCACATGCCCTTTGTTTGTTGCGCGTAAGGTGTTCACAGGCCGAGGCGCTACGTGCACAAGTAGGCAGGGGGGGGGAAAGGCACGTTTGCTTCCTTTTGAAGAGTTGTGTTTATTTTTATTAAAGATTATATTTTTATTAAATCGTGCACTGCGTAATCATTCGCGAAGCTTTCGCGAATGCCGCCGCACGTGGGGCAGCACACTTCCGGTGTGCTGCCATGAGTCCCGCCGGAACCCACGTGCCTATGCTGTATTAATATCTACGTTATCTATATTCTATATCCGCGACAACCCCTTTGTTGTCGCACGTGACTTGTGCCCGCGTAGTGGTACGCGCTACACCTCCCCCAAGTCACGTTGCTCCTTCCTTCCTTCCTTATTCCCTTAGACCTTCATCGCTTTCGGAACTTCACCAACCACCAGGTAATAGATTCCTCTCTAACCTTATCTCCTTTGTCGCTTACCCAGAACTCACCTTCGTCCTTAGGTTCGTGTCCATACCAGCCCTCTGCATCAAGGTCCCCCAGGACCTTATACCAGTGCTCAAAGGGTAAGTCGGGAACAGCTAGGTAGAGTAGCTGATATTTTCCGTCCTTTATTTTCATAGCTACCCTCTCCATATTTCGTAATCCAGGGTAGCCTAGATAGACAATCTTCATGCGCCAATCGTCGTTCACCCTGACCTTATTGTTTCCATATTCCACATCGAACTTAGGTCGGGGTCCTAAACAAGGCATTGCTCGCTCCCACACAGTAGGGTTTACTTTAACATCCTCTAGGAGCTTCTCACCGATATCATAATTCTTTAGGTGACTGATGTGGCGCAAGGTGACCCTGTTCCCATCATAGATGTAGTACTGCTTCCTCCCCTTCCTCTCGGTAACCTTTGCAACGCCACCCCAGAAGGGGTCTTGTTTATTTCTCGATCTCAGATTTACCTTGGCCCTAACATACTGTCCTTCCTTTAGAACTCGGCCATCGTACGGGACCTTCTCGTCTTCGCTCTCGGTATCGTCGTCGTTGTCGTCGCCTTCTTCCCTCTCCTTATCCTTGATACCTCCCCCAGACGTGAAGGTGTCGTTTACTAACCCTTGTATCTTGTCTGGTGTGGTGCTATTTATCCTGCTTAGGTTGGCCAAGGTGCGGTGGAGTCGCTCTACCTTGGAGTTGGACTGGGCATAGTATACAGGTGAGGCATCAATATTAGGGTGTGGTAGCTGTAGAAGAGAGGTCTCATTATCCACATGTAACTTCTTTGGTATCTTGTTTATGCTAACTTCATCAGGGATAGCCTGGAGCTCAGACTCCCAGGTACGGTAGCAGTTAGTAAGCCTCTGCTTATATAAGCCTTTGTTCTTCTTAGCAACGTTGACCTTGATAATCTTTTTAACCCAGCACTTTCCAGTGGCCACATCAACGAAGGTAAGGTAGTGATAGCCATCGTACTTATAAACATCAATTTGCACGATATCTAAGAAGTTCCTTGCTTTGATTTTCTTAGATGCACGGCTCTTGCTGGACTCCTTGGTGGCGACGCCTGCCGCCTTCAAGCTGGAGCACCTGCAGCCACGCAGGTATGTCCTTATCTCTTTTAGCTTGTAGGGCCAGTAGTAATGGTAGAGTAGAGCAGTGATATGGTTTTCTCCTACGTGTGCAGGTCCATGGGCGGTAAAGAGAAGGGCTCCCCTGGTCCGCCGTGGCACGTAGGTACGCCTAACATTATTAGTGTATACATATATCCTATCACTAAGTACCTCATGCTTGTGTTTGTATTTATCCAGGTGTTCTTGAAGGTGCTGGAGCTCCTCTGGCTCAGGCAGGAAGTCGCCGTCCTCGAA
This sequence comes from Bigelowiella natans CCMP2755, assembly GCA_000320545.1. Taxonomy (NCBI): domain Eukaryota; phylum Cercozoa; class Chlorarachniophyceae; genus Bigelowiella; species Bigelowiella natans. Next base: position 12,232 of record ADNK01001968.1, read on the forward strand.
GGTAATCGCGTTAACCATAGGGGTGACCTGGGTAGGGACTTTCTTTTCGAACAGCCTGCTGAAATAGTCAGCAAGCTGCTTGTCTCCTGGTGCGTAGACCACTGTCCTCTTGTCCCTAAACTCTTCCGTGTCCGCCCTCATAGCTGCATACTCATCGTTAGGCGCTTCGAGCTTGCGGTCGATGCCTAGGAGGGGCTTGTGGTCAGTCATTAAGGTGAAGCTGGGCACCGACAGCAGGTAGTATCTTAGTTTCCTCTGCGCCTCAGTCATGGCTTTATACTCTCCTTTTGTAGGGCTGTACTTGGCCTCAGCTGCTGTGCAGGCCCTGCCCCACACCCGTATGATCTGCTGGTCTTGGGTAAGTACAGCAGCCATACCTAGCTTAGACCAGTCTGTCCATAGGGTAGCTGGTCTAGTAGTGTCTAGCTTAGCATTCAATAGGGTGTTGCTGCATAACTTTATTAGGTTATCGAAGTGGGCATCAAGGCCAGCCTTGGCCCACACCTTAGCGAAGCTGAGGCCTACAGAGTTCTCCTTCCGGTAAGCAGTAGTAAAAGCAGCTGCAGTCCTAGCGTAGGTAGGGGAGAACCTACGTAGTATCCAAGCTGCAGTCTGCAAGAATGACTTTAACTCCTTTGCATTCTTAGGTTTAGGGGCTTGCTGTAGTGCTGCTACTTTCTCGGGGTTTGGGGTGATGCGGCCTTGCTCCAGGTAATATCCACACCACTTGATTCTTGTAGCTAGGAATGTACACTTCTGCAGTCTAATAGTAAAACCGAAGTGTGCAAACCTAATAAATATATTTTCCAGGAGGAAGATCTGAGCGACGACTGTGTTGGTACATATTATGTCATCATCCACATACACAAACACAAACACCCACAACACAGACGCCATCCCATCATGTGTGTATGCCCTGTAGTTCTGACTACTGAACGCATCCCCTGATATGCTTAGGCCGTAAGGGAATACGACGAAGTGCCACTTCCTGTGCCTGCTGGAGAACGCGGTAATGGGGCGGGAGGTTTTGTGGATGGGTGTCTGCATGTATGATTCATTTTTATCTAGGGAAGAGTAGTATTTGTATCCTATGACGTGTTCAATAACGTCATCTATCCTTGGTGTAGGTGTCTGGATCCTCTTTATTACTCGGTTGTGGCGGATGAAGTTGTGCGCCAGGCGGAAGAAAGGGTAAGTAGGTTTCTTAGCTAGCACATGTCTCACGTTCCATGGTGAGTTGCTTGGCTCTATCTTCCCTTCCTTTGCCCATTCATTGATCTGCCACTCTATCTTTTCCCAGTCCGCTTCCGGTCGCCTATGTTCTGGGTCATTGATGATGCACTCTTCGTATCCCTTCTTTAGCTCGATCTTTACTGGGGTAAGCTTGCTGGAGGGCTTCGTCGTCGGCTTGGTGATGTCAGAGTACTTCTCGTTTAATATTTTATTAATGTACTTTTTGCCTTTGTCGATATCCCAATCATCAGCTGGGGGGGTCTTGTCCAGTAGCTCCGTTATCTGTCGGATGGTCTTGCCGGGGTTCTTCTTCCGTAGCTCGGTAGGTGTAGGTAGCTTGTTGTCCGCTAGGTCCATAAACTCTAACGCATTAACGCTTGACTCAGAGGTCCACTCGTCAAGCCGTATCATGTTCTGGCTGATGGTCCTGCCTGACTTCTTTGGCAACTTAGCAAAGTATATCTTGTGATTGTAGAATGATATGATCCCCCCTAATTTTTCTAGGGCATCCTGTCCGAGGAGTAGTTCCATGGATAAAGTCATGGCTACTCGGGTCTTGATTTGGGTCTCCGCGTCGCTGCCAGGTATCTGTAGCTTTAGCATTAGCTCACCGACGGTCTTCATGGAAGAGCTTCCGTCTGCTTGAGCATATTTACGTTCTTTCTTAGTCACTTGATCCAATAGTCCTAACCTTCTTACTGTGCTTAGGCTTATGAAGGACTTCGGCATGCTGCCACTATCCCAAAGGGCAGGTAGTTTCTTGTAGTCTCCGTAGCTGTCTTTAACTTTAACCTTGGTCATAGCAACTTTGATAGTCCTGTTAGCGTCTTCGTCATTAATGTTGCATACTCCTAAGTTCTTTATGTCGTCTAGGGTCATGGGCTTGTCTTGGTCCTGCGTTGCTGGTACTGCTGTCTTCGTCGGCGCCTGCTTAAGGTGATCTAATATTCCGTTTATCTGCTGCTGTATAGCATTGATACTGTTCTGCTTTTTGTTCTTATATTTATTGTTCTTCCCGTTGTTGCTGCCTTGCCATTTGCTGTTGTTATATCCTTGTCCTCTGCCTTTCTTTCTCTTTAACTTCTCGTAGTGTTCGTTGAGCTGCCTGATCGTCATCCTGGGTCGTCCTTCTTTCCTGTCTCTGCAGTCTTTAGCGGTGTGTTTCCCTTTACGTGAGCAGTATCCGCAACGTCGGTTACCTTCCCTGTCCTTGTACCAGTCTCGCTGCGGCTTAATAGCGTTAATGTTTCCTATGCCAGGTACCTTAGGGCTGGTAAACTTGCGGTCCTGCTCCTGCTCGCGTAGGGATATAGCCTGCACTGCTGCCTCCATCGTGGTGTAGCCTTTCTCCGTAACGTAAGTGGATTCCTTTATCTTTAACTTGAACTCTTCAAACCTTGCCTGATCATCACCTGTGTTGTAATTAAAATCATGTAGTTCGTCGATCATATCCTGGAAGCGCGTGGCAAAGTCTCTAACAGGTTCTCTCTCATGCTGCATCATTGCTCTGTATTTTCTAATAGCCTGGGGTAGGGAGTTAGCATCCTGTTCATTTACAAAAGCCTTCATTATCGCCTCAACGTCTCGTAGCCCACTAACTGTAGTGTGTATTTTCTCTAGCTGCCTGATCCGGGTCCTGCCTGTCTCGTAAAGGTCCATGGCTTGCTTTATTATAGCTAGCCATTTGAGCTTGTCGTTTTCGGTGGGGTTAGGGGTAAAGTCGCAGAGTATACTCCTAGCGTTCTTCCACCACCTCCTTGCCTCACCTCTTTTCCCGTTGTATTTCGTTATCATAACCGGTGCTGTTTTAACAGACATGAACTGGGTGTTCCGCTGTACCGGCTGCTGCTGCTTGACGGTGCTCTGGGTCGTCCCCCGCGAGGCGCCCAGACCCCCGTCGTTCCTAAACAAAGCTGCCCACTCTGGAGGTAAGTCTGCTTCGTAATCCATGATGTCCTGCATGATAGCTGCCCAAACATCATGTGTCTGATACTTGTATTCTATCGATACTTTCAGTTTGGCGTAGTTGCTCGCCCTGGGTCGCAAGGCTCGTAATGCCATTACGACCTTCTTGCTTTCGGCGGCCACGTCCTCGTCGTCCGCCTCGTAGAAGTTCTCCAGTGCCTCTGCTGCTGCATCTGCTTTCTTAATCCCGGGTGCTGGTCCCGGCGGTGCCTGTGGAGGTGTTCCTCCTCCTTCCTTAGCGTCCGTATCGCCCTTCCTTTCCTGTTTCTGCTCGTGCCCTTGCACGGCCTGCGAGCCAAAGTCCTGCTGTTCTTCTAGCTGCTGTGACATTGTTAGTCAAATCGTTTCCCGTGTGTGGAAGCCAAAGGTTGTTGCGCGTAAGGTGTTCACAGGCCGAGGCGCTACGTGCACAAGTAGGCAGGGGGGGGGAAAGGCACGTTTGCTTCCTTTTGAAGAGTTGTGTTTATTTTTATTAAAGATTATATTTTTATTAAATCGTGCACTGCGTAATCATTCGCGAAGCTTTCGCGAATGCCGCCGCACGTGGGGCAGCACACTTCCGGTGTGCTGCCATGAGTCCCGCCGGAACCCACGTGCCTATGCTGTATTAATATCTACGTTATCTATATTCTATATCCGCGACAACCCCTTTGTTGTCGCACGTGACTTGTGCCCGCGTAGTGGTACGCGCTACATGTTTCCCGCATCGAACATGCATGATGTTGTGAGGACACCGCGTGGATTGCATGATTGCCTGTGCTAGCTTGCAAAATGACAATGCACGGATCGCACATGCTCGTCTGCACTCGCTTTGAGTGCTTGTGAAACAAAAACGGTTGTTGCTTCTGCAGCCAGTCGAGCAACAGTCGTCACGCAAAAGTGCTAGAGTGCGACGCAATCAGTGATGGGATGTTTGCAAGCAATTGAGCATCACTGCTTTTGTCCATCTCAGATTGGAGATGATGTAGACATGTTTAATTGTTTGTTCAACGTGCGCGTGCAATGGAGAAACAGGTGTCTCTGCAAAGGCGTCATGTCACGTCACAGCTAAAGTTGAAGTCCAGCAGCAGCAGATTTCGTGATGAATTCCGGATTTTCGTAACGGTATTTTCCATTCTCATCGATTCCAAATCCCTGCAAAAAAAAAAGAACAGAGAGAGACGGTTGATTTCCAACGACACCATTGAAGCACATGACATGTGACCCACCTTTGGATCTGCGAAAACGTTGTTTAACAACTGGCTCTTGTCTGGTTTCGGCGATGAATCTGCAAACTCAATCGCCTCCTGCACAGAGGCGTCGGCCTGACGGGTAGCAATAATGGGATCGGCCTCAGAATCTATTATAGAAGCAACTACAAACTCCTTAGTGATGTTCGACCTTGTTTTCGAGCTCAGTGAGCTGGTCTTCGGTGAGAAGGTTGTTATCTAAGACGTACTGGCGGAATTTCTTGATAGGATCCTGCTTAGCGAATCTGATGAAAACGACACACACACACACACACACACACACACACACATAATAAGTACGCACACCAACGCAACGAGGAAGAAATGAAAGCTTAGCTCAAAATAAAAAGAGTTCAACCGCTAGTAGCACCTTTCTTTTTCTTCTGCGGTTCGGAGTACATCGGGATCAGCAAGCGAGTGGCCACGGTAACGATAGGTTTCAGCCTAATAGATGACGCGCACCGTTGCCATGTAGATCAGGAGACAAAGCTCAATCAACCTCTGCAGATGATGAATTCGGTGCGAATTTCTAACCTCAATGAGAGTTGGCCCCTCTCCGGCACGGGCGCGTGCCACAGCTTCAGCTACACATATTTACAAACAAACCACAAAAACCAAACATTTTTCAAATTTCGAGACTTCTCACAAAAAAGAACAAACAGCTGTATGTATGTGCGCAAGTACCAACAGCCTCGTTGACAGCAACAACGTCCATTCCATCCACAACCTTACTTGGCATACCTACGCATAAACCATTCATTATATGCTGATAATGGTAATCCTGGCTCTCGAACAACATATCAGAGGAAGAGAGTAACTCTTTGTGTCTGCCCGAAATTTGAGCTGGTCATTAAGTACACGTAGACAAAGAACAGAAAGATGGTTAAGCCATTCCTTATGGTTTCATTTTATTCTGGGTCAAAATCTGGGAAAATTTGGCGCTTATATGCTTTCTCTTCATACCAAAGGCAGGGCCTTTCTTGTAGATGTGGGGAAGCTGATCTCCTAGAGATGGTGCCGTCGCACGGTAATGATACATTCCAATCGCCCAGCTGTCACAGAGCAGTTGAGAGTCACGACACGTGTTCAAGAGTGTTCAAGATTATTCAAGAAGGTTCCATTTATTTATTCACTACAGGTTATTCTCGACGACGAAGACGATCGGGAGCTTGTAAAGGGAAGCCTGAATAATAATAATGATGATTATGATGACGATGCGCTCGGTCAGTGCAAGCTGAATAATAGCGTCGGAAAGAGAAGGAAAGCCACTCTACGCGTATTACCATGTTCAAGCATTCAGCGAACTGTCCCACGTTCGTTGTTCCATCCCCGAAGAAAGCAAGGGTCACTTGGTCCGCATTTGGGTCTTTCAAGGCGTCCCTTTTGTACCTCGTCTGCAAATCCATTCGTTCCGGTGAAATCAGCAAAAACCACCCCGCACTATCTATCTTTTGAGGATATGTTTACCTGGAAGGCAGCCCCGAGAGCGACGGGAATTCCTTCTCCAATGAAAGCAAATCCACCCAGCATATTGTGCTCAGCACTGAACATATGCATGGAGCCTCCTTGTCCTGAGATCAGTTTGCAGTAAAGCAGAGAGTTTTCTTAGTGGATGAACGAATAATCTGATTTAAACTATCTATCGCCACCGTTGCAAATTCCGGTTTTCTTTGCGAAGAGCTCGGCCATGACTTTTTTCGGGTCGCATCCTTTAGAGAGTGCGTGAATGTGGTCACGATACCTAATTTCCATTTCAATATTTGCTTAGTTTCACGAATCTCCCCCATCGGTGAGAGGTGGTGGAACTCACGTCGAGCAGATGTAATCATCCTTGCGAAGTTGCTTGATAGCCCCCGAAGAGATAGCCTGCCAGATATGCCAATGCTTAACTAAAATTCCGCGATGATACCAAAAATCGGGCAATTTGTTACCTCCTGTCCATTCGCAAGATGCACGAATCCGAAGACCTTTCCTCGTTGATACCACTTTCATGTTCAATAATCACATAATAATTAGTAAATTGCCAATGAAATTAACACCAGAATACTAGCTCGCAGATGGTGAGATGAAAGCCGAAGTGAATTCATGACTACCTGTGCTGTAGCATCTTCAAACTTTCGGCCCAGATTCATATCCTGGTAGAGAGTTGCAGCCTCCTCGGAAGTGATTTGACTATCAAGGATGGGTGGAAAGGGAAGATGCATAGGTTTTCGACGTTATACTTCTTGAATTCTTCACAATGGGCCAAGCAAGATTCTCTCAAAAATGTCATTTCAAATTGGTGGCTGCGCATGCATATATTCGGGACTTTACATCCCGTGCCTCACCCCGAAGCAACAGTCTTCTGATCCATTTCAACTTCAACTGCGCGTCGGGAAACAGGTCTTGTACTGGTGATGAAGGAGGTAGGAGAGGGCTTGAACGACATGAGCCTGCTGCTCGACCCAGCGCGGATGGTTGCTGCTCTGCCTAACATCCCAGTGGAGGATCCTAAGCAAAATAGTCCAACAACTGCCACAACTCCTGCCATCAGCAATGCCATAGATCTCTTGCTCATTGTGGTTCTTTGACGGCGAAAAGGTAGAAGGGGGGTGGACAAGGGGGGGGAGGCCTGCATCGACGTGGCAAGCCGCAGAACGCAGGCGATTTTGTCTAAATTGGACATATCTCAAGGAAAAACGGTCCAAAACTCCTCCTGTCCGAACAGAAGGGGCCACGTGCACACCAAACTACAGCACCGAATGCCGGAGTTTAGACATATTGACTACAAATCCGCTGCGTTTTCTATTTGCGTCTTGTTTGTACCGGCCTGTAATTCCAGAACCGCCAGCACAATCACATTTTTCGTGGTCGAACGAGAAGCTGCCGTTCCCGGGCATTTTTGGATCTGTTCCTGCGACAACGCCTCATTCCTTGTCTCAAGCTGAAAATGACATGCATTGGTTATCCGCTCGGGTACTTTTTGTGCGGAAATAGGAACGCACAGATCTCGTGCTTTTCCAGTGAGAAAACCTTGTCACGAGCACATGCCGGATATGTGCAGATAGAGCAACGATGATACCAGCCAGCCAATAACGGACTTTCTCCATCTTGCTTCGCTGCCCGTCCTCGCTCGTTTTGACCTGGGGCTTTACCGATGGGGGTGAGACACTCCAGTGCCCCGACAAGGGCTGTTGCTCTGGGGAAAGCAGGAACCCAGAGGCGCTTTCTTTTCATCCAAAATCTTGCCCGTCATCCGATCGCTGGGAAAGTATTCACGGTTCATGGAACGAAATTGATGCAGAGGACTAACTCTCGGTTACTGGAAAGGAATCTATCGATGGATCTCAGGGTGCTAGCTAGCATATGCTGTATATACCTTACACCATGGCTACCCACGGGCCAAAATGCAGGCAATCTTGTGACTTATAATTCAATATTCATTCAAATTTTTGCATGCATATGTCTCCCTTTGCAATGTAATACGCAGATATATGCAGGAGTACAATCGAAAGAAGAGAAGGAGAAGAAAAGTGAGTTACTCTCTAACCTCCCAGTGTGCATGATTGAAACATGAGTGGCCCCAAACAATAGATAAAATCTTTTTAGATCGAATTAGTTTCCACGAAGTGCTGGGAATATCTTTGGACGCCTCCAAGGATCAGATACGATCTGCGGTCTCAGAATTCATTGAGCAATACCCCCTCTTGACTCTGAAATAAGTGCGTTTGCAGTATCATTCAAGGTTGTTTGAAGCACATCCTGATCATGGCGGCTCGCCAGAGAAATTTAGGCTTGTCCGGGAAGCCTACGAGGCATTAGTGTTTCCAGATGATTCTGTACTTCGAGAATTCAGTGACTGCATTTGGGCGAACGACACTGAGCGAGCGGTGATATTTCTCATTGTATTTGTACTGTACTCGAAGTGATTAGTAAAGAATATATACTACTTACTGTAACGGTTCAGGAAAAGCTATGGTCTGTGCTAGTTCCTCGGATGCACCAAACATCGGTTCGAAAAAATAGTTAGGAAATAAACACCGCATTTGACAAATTTTCAAGGAATTTATCTCTTTGTACAGACACTGCGCTTTGATGGATTGTACTTCGATGCGATACTCTATGCCTGCCAAAACGATGAGCATTATGAACAGGTTTGCTCAATTCTAAGACGATATGACTAGCGAGATGCTAGAAGTATGTTAATTGATAGTGCGGTTTTCTTCTTCTCCGCCAGCTCGCACGGATGTGCCATGAAGCTGCTAAAGAGGACTTGTTTCTAGATGAAGATTCCAGGAAGGTTTTGAACGCATATATCGAATTATTCTCAACAGGCAATGACGAACAGATACAACTACAGGTTGCATATGATTCGCTTCTGTGGCATCTGAAGGAGGGAAATAGGTTAGGTTGCCCTTAGAACATGTTTCAAACGACTTGATATCTTCTCGTGGCAAAGAAAGCGTTAGTTTCTGTGGACTCTTACAGAGTTTGTGGTGTGTGTTGTTGTTATCAAAAACTCTTAAATAAGATTGGGAAAGTGCGACATTCATCTTTTATTCGATTGTCTGGACTACATGCACACCGCAAAGCTTCCTGTGCTCAAAGATGGATGGTACTCCATGCATTATTGGCAAGGCTAAAGACGTGGACCTCTTTCGAATCGAGTTTTTCCTCAGATGTGTGGTCTTCAGTACTGAGCCAACATCCATTCAGGACTGTGTGTGTGTGTGTGTGTGTGTGTGTGTGGTTGTGGTTGTATGAACGTGCGAAACAGAGAGCGAAGAGAGAGAGATGCAACATCCATAGTCAACTCGCTCATTATTAAAGTATTTTGCCTACCATATACACATGTGTGCGCCATATGCACTTGTATGCCTGCAGTAGACAGTAGGTTGCGAATTTTGCAACATTTGGTTTTATATTTCGTTGTCCCGCGATCTCACTGCAGCACACCACTACATTTGATGCATCATGCTATCGCGAAGCACTGAAACATTGCACAGATCGTCAGATTACCTCTAGACTTGAGAAATCATACGCAGACATGTCATCATTTAGCTTTTTGACAAAAATGTTGTGTATTTTCACATCTCAAAACCACCCCAAAACCTTTCAAACGACAAACGTCTCGGGTTGCTTCTCGATCATGATGTGAACTGCTGCACTGGAGAGTCAAAATTTCTAATTTGTTTGCCGCTATAATTTCATCGTATCGCAGTTTGACTTACGTGTTTTCAGCTATAGACCACAAGTGAACGGATCAAGTCTTCACAGCTAGAAAGCTTGAGCATTTGCATCAGTCAGTCACTTGAGCGGCGTTCCTAACAAACTTGATCTTGCACATCTAGCGCATCTTTGCAAAACAAATGAGAACCTTTCCGGAAAATGACATCTTCTTCGCATTCTGATGGTTGATCATCTCTCCACACGTGAAGCAAAATGCCCTTTATTTTGAGAGCTTCCGTGTGCTTGCACCATCTTTCATTCTGGGATTCCCAGAATCGAGGCGTCACATGCATGAACCATGATGTTGCACATCTCATCCTCACGAGTAGCCGCTGACACACACATTCTTTTTCTAGCCACTGCTATCATAGCCATAGCTTCCAGCGTTGAGGAAGAAGATAGGGCTGAGTTTGTAGACACACACCGTGCTCTGCAACCCATCCAAGCAGCTGGCTTTCTCAGCGAGTTCCGCACCCGATTCTCGGGGATTGTCCGAGCGTCCCGAGCCGTTTCTAGTCAGAACACAGTCATTTGACACTGTCGCATCGGCAAAACCACCTACACGGCCTTTCCAACATCAATCCCTTGAACTCGAACAAAGTCAGGTTTTCGAATCTGCGACATTAACTTTTATTGTCGCAGTCATAAATTGTAAGATGTTCCCCTTGTAGGAGAGTTGGGTTTTGCGGGTAGTCGTCAGCCCTCCTGCAATAGATCTAACCCCGGCCCACCGGCGAGCTGAATGGACTCCCCGAGAGCGACCTCCCTAGTCTCTTACCGGGTGGTCCGGCCACTCGTGCGCTTTATTGCTCTACTTGCTTGTGCCACAACCGCGAGTATTGGGCTCCTGGGCGGTTGGAATGGAGGCCAGCACCAACCGTTGGGAGGTGCGGTCAGGACGCGTTCTTTTCTGAGGAGTCGTCCAAGATCACGGGCCTATCTTCCTTACTCACGCCTACTCGTGGGAGCAGCAGCAGGAGCGGCTTCTGGCGGCGAAGGGGGGTCTCACTCTCTTCTACGGCTTAAGCCAAAGCTGCGGATGAATGGCACTGCCAAGATTCCGGGCTCCAAAAGCATTTCCAACCGGGCGCTCATTCTCGCTGCTATTGCAAAGGTGCATGGATTTTTCGAATGCTTGTTTGCAAGTGTCTACGTGTATACAAACCACCAAAAAATGGATGAGAGGCTGAATGATTGCACAGTTTCCCCTAGGAAATTCAAATCCATCGAATATCTTGAATTTTTTTTTGTATGGAGAGGTGCCCTTCTTCAAGCTGGTATTCCCTGCTGCGTATATTTGTTGTTCAATATGGCATTAAGGGAGAAACTGTGCTGGATGGGCTCTTGGAGTCGGACGACGTCCGTGTGCTAATTGATGCCCTTGGCAAGCTAGGTACGGGAAGAATGACACGGAGCAACTTCTGTTTAAAATAACAATTCGGCAGAGTAAATTACGCTGTATTCTGGACTTTCTCACACATAATTTTCTCTCTCTCTTGATCAACTGCGGCATAAATCTTAGGAGTAGCTATCTGCAAGGACTGCAGCTCTAGCGTCGAAGAACAGGGAGAAGGAAGAGGAGAAGGAGTTGGAGATGATGCTGTTGTTTTCACGGTCTCAGGCACAAATGGCTACCTTGCATACCCTGCCGCTTCCTCTGGTTGTTTCAGCCATTTTTTTAGCAGGCCCTCTTATTTCATAACGAGACTACTAATCTCATGCTCTAAGAAGAAGAAACCACCTTGACAATTCCCTTCAAATTCATTAGCCCTTGCCCAACCACAGTCCCAACCCCTCTCCCACGCACATCTTGTATCACACCCAAAAAAGAAAAAAAAGGCTCGTTATGGATGGGAAACGCAGGGACAGCAATGCGCTCGATGACGGCAGTTCTTTGTGCTGGTAAGTAGTAGTAGGATGCGTGGTATTCCATGGGATTAAGTGACTATCACTACTGCTTCTCCTGCTGTTGTTGCTGCTGCTGCTAGTTATCACGGTGTCTGTCTATCAATCGATGAGCTGTTTTCATTACGTTACTTCCCATAAGGCGAGGGCAACTTCACACTCGAGGGAGATCCGAGGATGCATCAACGGTTGGAGAAGAAGGGAGGGAGGAAGGAGGGGGTCTTGGATGGAGGAGAGATAGCTTCCACAGTGGAAAGATAAAGGAACAGCAGAAGAAGAAGAAGAAGAAGAAGAAGAAGAAGAAAAGGAAGGAAAAAAGAAAAAAATTAAAAAAGAGGCGACAATATCGATCAATGCATTTTCTTGCTCCTACTCCTCCTCCTCTTCCCCCCCCTTCTCCTTCTCCTTCCCCTTCTCTTCTGATACGGTCCTCTCGGCTCTACGAACATATTTAAGGCCTATATCCGACCTCGTCTCAGCGCTACAGAGCGCAGGATTTGGCATCGACTATCTGCAGAAGGAAGGGTCGGTTACCCAATTCATTCATAGCCTCCGAGTCCTTTGGGAGGGGGCGGGTGAATTTCAACTTTTAATGGCCCTCTGTCCTCCTTCAAACATGAAAATGATGCCGAGACGTTGATATCCTCCTGCATCTCGATCGTCGTCGTCGTTGTTGTTGTTGTTGTTGTCAGGTGCCCCCCCCTTCGCATCCGGGGGAAAGGAAGGCGGAGCATAAACGGTGCGTGTGTGAGACAAAGAGTGGGGTGGGGAGGGGGGAGGGGGATGTCATTCCAATGATCGAGGATCGGAAGATTAGAAGTTTGTGGGGGGGATTCTTATCAGCAGGGAAAGCAGGATTTAAATCATCGCCTTGATTGTGAGGATGATGGTGATGATGATGATGATGATGAGGAAGAGGAGGAGGAGGAGGAGGAGGAGGAGGAGGAGGAGAAAGGGATACTTGATTGCTTGATTGAGGAAGAAATAGTGGAAGCAAAAATATCTCTCATACGCGTATGCGACTCACATATGCATGGATGAATATTCGCGATCCGCCCCCTTCCCTCCCTTTCCCTCCCTTTCCCCCGATCTGTTTACAACCACTAAAAGATGTAAATTCGGTCGATGTTGACGGGAGTGTTTCGAGTCAATTTATATCCGCTCTCCTCATCGCTGCCCCTATACTTTTTCGAGGCCCCTCTGTGGAAATCGTACGATGCCCTTCCCCCCCCCCCCCCTGCCGAACTCGCAAAATGCTTTAACAAAAGAAATTGAATCCTACACAAAACATTTTTCTCACAGCGACATTTAAAAAAAAGGATACCTCTTTGATATTCTAGGTTTTGATTCGTAGTTCCCAATTTTTTTGTGCAGCAGCATGGAAGCTCCACATCATCATTCGATAGACGAGTGTTCCCTCTCTCCCTTTCTGTCTCCCACAAACACACACACACACACACACACACATATATATATATATATATATATATGTAAATATTCATAATTATGTCATCCTCATCAGAACGTGAGTTCCGCCTTGATATCGGCCCCATACGTCTCCATGACGGTAACAACGTGATCTGTTACTGAAAGCACTGAAGCAAGGAGGAGGCAGCCGTCGACCTACTCTCCCTCCTGCCTCTTTTCCACTTTCATTTCCATTTTACTGTTAGCCCTTCCTCGCAATGCATACGACTCAAAACCCGAAGAATAGAGCGAACCGGCTCGCCTCTGCTGCTGCGTGTTATTAGGTTGAGCTGTGTAGGATGTTCGGCGCCCAGATCGATGCCCTCCCAGGATCGACAAGATACAATGTTCGTAGAACTACTACTGCTGCTACTGCTGCTTCTACTGCAACTGCTGCGGCAAGAGAGAGCGAGGAAGAGATGGGGAGGAGGGAGGGGAAGTATAGTGGTATTGTAAGCACGTCCAAGTACACACACACACACACACACACACACACACACACGTGCTGTAATTGTGTCTCTGCCTTCATCATAATCATCATTATCATCATCATCATCATGGGCAGGTGAATGCTGTGGATTATAAGTCTCCAGGACGCTTGCAGATAGAACCGGATGCGTCCTCAGGTAGTGTATTTGGCGCCTGGCATGTCTGCTGCCCCGAACCGTTATTACGCCTTTGAATCGAGAAGATTTTTTTAACTTCTGGGCGAAATTCGATTCCCCAGTTTCCACAAATTTTAAGCGAATGAATGCGCGAATAACTCGCTCACAGCAGAATAAACACATGAATCGACTCCCACACTCGATGGTGCCTGTATCTGTATACGCGCCCTAACAATGCACTGCGAACTCAAGAAGCCTGATTGAAACAATAACCTTCGCTCTCTCCCCCGGTGCAGCATCCTACTTCTTTGCTGGTGGCTTTTTGACAGGAGGTATTCCTTTCTTTCAGGAAGGGGAACAAGAACAAGAAAAGAAAGAAGAGAGGAGGAAGAGGGGAGGGAGGCGATGAAAGAGAAGAGAAGAGAAGAGAAGAGAAGAAGAACACTATGTGCGTGGAAAGCAAGCTGCGAGCGGCTATTAGAAACTGCCGAGACGTTACGAATATTGTGGTATTCGTAACGTTTGCGGTGTCCGGGAATGAAATGCTTCCTTCTCATGTGTCCATACTGATATCTAATACGTACCCTCCCCCCCCCCCCCAAGGCCCGGTGACAGTGCATGGATTTACGAAAGGGAAGACTTTGCAAGGAGATCTAAGTCAGGCTTGTGAGAAAAGAGATGACGTCTTTCTTCATCACCTTGACAACACACAAACAGCTCTGATGATATCAAGCCAAACACAATCATCTTCATCGCAACATCATCAAATGGATATTTCTCAGGGTTCTTGGAGGTCCTAACGGAGATGGGAGCAAAGTATGTGAAGCGTGTTGTTGCAGTCAGCGTGATGGTGGTGGTGTTGTATATGTGCGCGTGCGTGCGACGATATACCTGTGCGAGGGCCCTTGTACCATGCTCCTTCTACGATCCAACGTTTGCGCTACACTACGTCAGAGTAGAATATGGCGACGATGAGGTTACCGTGTCGCGCGATGATAACGGTCGGTATTATCCGCTTTTCTGCACGCGGACGACGACGACGACGACGACGATGATGATGATGATGATAGTTGGGCGTGATAAATGTATTTTCGGAGAATAAGAGCTATGCATTTCGCCACACACACACACACACATACACACAATTTTAGAAATATATATATATATATATATATATATATAAATATATATATATATATAATATTGCTCTACTGTCGAAGGCCTGATTCGAAGCATAACTGCTGATCTAAACGACATCCCGGATGCGGTACATCTCTGCCGCCGCGCGCTTGCAATGACCTCAATAACTTGCTAGCACCCTACGTGTAACATGCCACACACACCAAGAGAAAGATTTTAAAAAAGAGAGAGCTCAAGACGATGATCGCGATGATGAGTCGATGAGCTCCATTCTAGAAGAGACCGGCACAGCCTATCGGTATCGTACCGGGTGCGAGCTTTGCAGCTGCAGCATGACCCTCGCATACAAAAAGGAATAGAAAACACAAATGCTTGCTGTTCTTGTCCTCATGGTAGGATTGTTGTGCAATGTCTCTGCTCAGGCGATGACCGTAGCTGTATTGGCGGCTTTCGCAGAAGGGTGTGATATATAGCCACCCCCTTACTTTACCTTCCCCCCTCCCCCTTGTTTTTCTTCGTCTTACGCCTCGTCCCGCTCTTCCTATTCCCCTGCCCCTTTCTACCACCCAGGAGGTCGCGCATTAGTGGAATTCAGAGCTGGCGGGTGAAGGAGTGCGACCGAGTGAGTAGTAGTAGTAGTAGTAGTAGTAGTAGTGGCAGTAGTGGTAGTAGTGATGAATATGTCACGAATCTAGCAAGAGACAGAGAGTGTTGCTGAACATAAGGGAGAATCGTCTCTTGGTGGTACGGCTTTTGGAGATCATCTTCGCGTTTCTCCAATGGATCGTCTTAACTTCTTATGATTGCTACACCACCAATAGCTCGACGCCATGACTCGGGAGCTGAGCAAAGCTGGAGCAGAGTAATGGCAGAATGCCGCAACGACATATTTTGCGCGCGATTGTCCAACACCTGTGCAGCCATTGGGAGAGGCGGGGGGGGGAGGAACGAAGATGTAATCTACTATAGAACCTTAGTGGAGGTTGTCTAAGTAGTCAATTGTTGACGTTTCTTCTACTCTATCTCGTTGCTTCCCTTCGCTAAAACAATCAGGGTTAGATGCGGAGCGGACTGGATTGAGATCGATCCGAACCCTCTCCAAAAGCTGTCGTCATCGTTACCACCGCCGTCGTCGCACGTGCGAATAAGCACCTACAACGACCACAGGATCGCTATGTCGCTGTCACTTCTCTCGCTTGGGCCAAAAGGTCAGAAGTGAATTTTCCCCTTGTGGAGTGGGCGTCGGTGACGGCCACATTAGAGGTTGTGGACATTTAGCGTCTCTTCCTGATGCGGTCAGGCGTTTAATTCTGATAGTTCATACTTGACATTGCTCGGTACACATTTTCTTTGCTCCATCATGTTCTAGGTATGGCTGTGGAGATCGAAGATCCAGGCTGTGTCTCAAAAACCTTCCCAGAGTACTTCAAGGAATTCTTTCGCTTGACGTAGAACGAATACCTAGAGGATCGAAGGACAACGGGTGCATTAAGGAAGACCCTCTGAAGCGCGGACGATGGCTTACACGCCACGAGCCTGCGTGGGGCATAAATTGTTTTGCGTGCAACCCATCGTCTCTTCATCGCAGGCAGCGCATTTCAATTCAGTCATATTTTGACGAGTCCTTTCTAGCTTTCTGTATTCATTTTGCTGGTAATTTGCGTCAGCACGGCCACACATACACATCATCATAGAAAGCTATGTGTATGAGACGGAAGTAATGAATTGATTAAATCTTTTCAATGGTCATCCTAATGTAGCTATGTCTAGATGTGTATGGCTGTACTTAGCCATACACGCACACACACACACACACACACACACACACATAGATATATTATATATATATATATATATATATATATATATGTGCACACATGTATATAGTATGTGCATAATGTAGTTTTTTTCCTGTGTGTCTCCAGTGTGCACATCTCGATCATTTGCCGAGGTCTTAACAAGCGGTTGGTTACTATGCTAGCTATGTCATAACTAGCAGGCTAGGCGCTTGCACTTACTATAGCTAGATAGGCACATAGCACGCACATCTCCTGCTAGCCTGCACAAGGATGGGGAGGATCTATTAAAATCTAGCTGTACCTGGCTGTGGATTAACATCTATATAATCTACTATAAAAATATAGAAGTGGCATTCATGTCACCTGCGCAGTACGCCTCCTTGCATGGCTAGATGGTCAAATGCGTAGCTATGAACATACATGCTGCACATTAGAGCGAGTATGAACGCATTTTAAACAATCATTAAAGCTCGTTATAGATTCAGCTACGTTGGGATGACAATTGAAAAAGTGTAATAATTTGATTACATCTGTCTCATATACTAACATAGACACTCATACGTACATCCTAAGACTACAATGATCGCATGTTTAGGTCATAAGTGAAGCCCTAGCTCATTATTAGTTTGAACAAGGTTCGTGCTACGAGAAGAGAGTCGCGTATTTTCCCGAGGTATATCTCAACATTTGGTTGTAAGTTTCGAGATCTGAAACATAAATAAATGTAGGATCAGTACATGTCAATGCGTTGAACCGATATTAAATTTCCAAAAAACATTACCAAAACTCTCATCGACTTGAATGCTTTTTAGTTCTTCAACTGTCGTTGCATCACGAACTCTTCCAATAACTTCGATGTAGGTACTGCTTTGATACTTCTTGGCATCTACCGACCTGACGACGGAGCATTATCAGATGTGACAATGTGAATGTTGTTGATTGAATACCCTGTGACTGACACAGTAACACCAGAGGACGAGAGCTGTAGTTTTGGACTCTTGCCATCGTTCCCTACAACTCGACCTATTATTCTCACAGTCTTGCCGGTGTAGTTCGAAAGGCGCTCTCCAGGGACTCGAAATGCAGGCATATCCTGATTTCAAGGCAAAGGTTTCAGTTTTCGAGTGTGCAGTATCAAATAGTATTCGCTCCACTTATCAGTGGATAGGAATAGCAGTTCTTTCTATCGATACAGAAAAATACGGGAAACTCGCGCAGCTTCCGTCACCGTGAGAGGGAGGAATGCTCAGAATATGGAAGGGTTTGGAAGGAAGAGCTTCCCGCCTTTTTGTTTCCAGAAACACTCGTGGTGCAATGCATGTGCATTTATCCCTGCGACATGAGATATTAGAAGACGTGAGGGAAAATTCGAGGAATCCTATTGCTTTGCAACCAGCTATCGAGAATGCGCTGTGGCCTTCGAGCGCTTGCCTTCCGACGAAGAGCCATTCAATGGAGCAGTCAAGCCAGGACCTTCGCAAGGTGGGTTCAAACAAAGGGCGCCGCATTTCGATTGGGAGAAGCTGTCCGTTGAACCCTCGAGCCTAGGATGGCTCAGCCGAGTTCGGATTCGTTGAATAGTTCGGAACCGATAGTCGTACTTCAATTCGTATCTAAATTTTATGTTTTTAATCTTTCGCAGCAAGTCCTTCAATGATGGATACAACGTGGAAAAAAACTCGACTATTTTTGGGAAGGTAGCACTTTTACATTCACCAGGAAGCATTCCAGAAATCTCTTGCTCTTACTAGATTCTGAGGGGCGAAATTCCTGCAAAGATTCTTCATGAGGATGAGAAATGCATAGCATTCGAAGGTACGCTTAAGTACCATCTCCATACTTTCATAATCCATGCTAAATTTTATGAGTTATTAGACGTCAATCCCATTGCTCCTGTACACGCCCTTGTGATCCCGCGTAAGCTCATATCACAGGTTTGATAAGATTCACGTTTACAAAGAAGGGCTAAGTGATAATTATTGAGAATTTTTCAAAGGTATCAAAAGCAGAAGAAGAAGACAAGGAATTACTTGGCCACCTAATATTGACTGCAAACAAAGTCGCAAAGAAAAAGGATCTTGGCAAAGGATATCGCTTGGTGATCAACGACGGAGTACAGGGAGCTCAATCAGTTTATCACATGCATGTCCATGTTGTTGGGGGCAGGCAAATGACGTGGCCACCTGGATAATGAAAGTAAACTAAATAAATATGGACTTCTTTGATAGTGAGGATAAAGAAAATCGGTTTGTGATGAAAATGCTGCAGCGCTAGCTACGCAACTAAATAACGGTACGACACATTCTGGATTCGGACAACTTGCGACGCGCCATGCACTAACAGCCGCCTTAACTTCTGCATTGCTTATGTAACTCAAAATGCCAAAATGCCGATACTTCTAGAGCTAGAATGCTTTGCTATTGTAATTGCTGTGTTGTAAATGCCGTGCTAGCGTGCTAGCTTGGGTCCTGACGTACGCCAGAAGAGCTATTACTCGATTCGCAAATAATATAAATAAGCATGTATAGGACGGATGTTATGAATTAATTAAATCTTTTCAATGGTCATCTATATCTAGCTATGCAATGCAGCGGCTATCTAGCTATCTAGCTATGCATGCTAGCATGCTAGCAGCATATGTGTGAGACGGGAGTCGTAACGAATAAATGCTAAAAATCCTTATTTCAATGATCATCCTAGGTGTGCATGTAAGCGCAACCTAACTACTAATCTTGTACTACACTACACTGCTCGTAGATGTTCTATACTATTCTAGTGTTGCGTGTGAGGGCAATTTTGTTCTTCTGAACACGTCGTACGTCTAGCTGGCGCATTCACATTTCACGCTTATTGCTCGTGCGGCGACACTAGGACAGCATAGCAGCAGACTGAACATCATCGGTCATGATCGCACAAGCAATTTGTACCACAGCATAGTCCAATGTTGAGCATTCACATGTAAACATTCATCTCTAAAGATGCATATTAGACTCATCTGTGGGCTACATGCAACAAGGCGAAGTAGCTTATTAGTAAGCTCTCACCTTAACTCTCTTCTCTCCACTTATCATAGTTGGTTCAAGTTATACTCTTGCTGTGTTGCTACTCAAGCAGCAACTACTATTAATTTAATCATCCCACTACTCCTACTCTTCCTACTCAGAAACAACGCCACTACGGCTGGGTGCCTCAAAATTCTACTGGAAGCGAAAAACGACGACTACTATTCAAACACGGGATTCTTGGGGGAGCGGCCAGTTGCATCTACTGATAGGTACCAGAACAGCTCAGGTGCCTCGGGGCTTTATCTTGTAAGACATATTGTAAAGCGTGTCCTCGTCCCTGGCCGAACGAAGGGAGTGCTCAAGAAGCTCTAGGATGTTGGGCTTTGATTTCTGCGTGTAGCGATTGCCCTTGAACAAAAGCGCATCGGACACGAGCTGCCCCATCCGCTCAATCTTCTTCAGGTTGACCCAGACCTAGAATGCGACGGCGGCGCGGGGGGGGGGGAGGGGGGGAAAGCAGGAAGAAAGTGGGAAAAGAACGTGTCAGAGATCGAAAGGCGATATGCGCGATTGCTGCACACCATGACGACATCCACCGGCACTTATTGAGGTTGTTGTACTAATAATCATCATCCCATCATCATCATCATCATTATCGTCATCATCGTCACACCGTGCCGTCATCAAACTTGGTCTTGATCTTGGGCTTGGCCTCCTCGTAGCACAACATGTCGCGCAGCAGCACTCCGAAGTACGGCACACAGGGCCGTCCCTTCTGCTTCTTCAGTGCGGCCCGATAAGCCTTGTAGTTCCCGGTCATGGCGCAAATGGCGGCGAGCTCGTTGAGCACCTTCTGGTCGAATTGTGGTTGGTTCTTTAGGATACGCGCTACCGGGGTCTGCTGCAAGCCCACCATGATCTCGAAGAGGCTGTTGAAGTTGTTCTGGATGAAGAGGGCAAGAGGGGGGAGGGGGGGGGAGGGGGAGTGAGAATGGTCATCTGCCAGAGAAAGCTATTTACCGCAACGATAGATCATCATCCATGTTTAAAGTATGAATTCACCAATGCAGCGACAATTAATTAATACTCCTCCTTGTTATCTTTCTTCTTCTTCTTCTTCTTTCTTCTACGGCCACTATTATTCCTGCTTACTACTACTACTACTACCACAAAATAGCAGGTCTTCGCGACGCCAAGCCACCGATTCGCCGTCGTCACGCACTTTGGCACATCCTGCTGCAGTAGCACCGTAGTCCCCACCCAGCGCGCGACATGCTCCGAGATCTTCATCTGGTTTCGAGACGTGCCCTCATAGCCTTTCTTGATGAAGTCGCGTCCACTCAAGCTCTGCAGCCGCCGCTGAAGGTGATAAGGGGAAGGGGGTGGGGGGGGGAAGGGTTATCCTATGACTTGCTCCGAGGTATTTAGATAAGTGGAAGAAAAGGCAAAAGAGGATGGGTTCTGATCGATTTATATATGTATGTACATATTTATATATATATATATATATATATATATATGTGTGTGTGTGTGTGTGTGTGTGCATCGGTTATTTAGTCCTATTCATCGGATAAACACGCGAAAACATCGGTGCCGCCCCTCTCAAGAGTATTTGTTGTTGTTGTTGTTGTTGTTGTGAGTCTCCGGGTTGTCATCAACATATGGCACTCTCGCCGACAGAGATTCAGCAGCCCGCCGCCGCCACCAGCAGCAGCACTACTACTACTACTACTACTACTACTACCTGTGCGATTAGCGTCATCTCCATCGCCACATCCTTACACCACATCTCCATCTCAGTTTTTGTTTTCAATTTATGTTGTGCAATGACGATTGGCCTTCGCCTCTGCTGCTGCTGCTGCTGCTGCACCGCCCCACCACCGGAAAAGGATGGTGGGGAGGACCCGCAGCTGCTGCTCGTGCTAGGCTCAGGGGCGGAGATCGTCTTTTTGCATTCGGGGCATCATCATCATCATCATCGTCGTCGTCGTTGTTGTTGTTGTTGTTGTTGTTATTATTGCGAGTGAAAGGTCCCAAGGAAGTGTGCGGATTTATTCATTCACGGGTCGAATAACCAAATAAACAAATACCAAAAAAATAAAACCACCGCCACCACCACCACCACCACCACCACCACCCCATTATTTTCATGTTCACGAAGACGACGACGAGGACCACGACGAACAACAGAATCACTGTAAATCAATCACACACGCACAACTCCCCCCTCTTCCTTCCTAACACCAAACACCACCACCACCACTACTACTACTCCTACTACGATGACTCCTCCCATCATCATCCCCGTCAGCCATTCACCATTGACTGCACGTCCTAATACCTTGACGTGCTGCTGCTGCGAGAGCAGATGGATGGAGAAATCGTCGTAGTCCTTCGCCTCGTCCCGAGGCAGAAACGTCGGGTACATGTAGTAGGGAACGCTTTCCTCGAGGTCCAGTGACTCCATTGCATTCTCCATAGCATCCAGCACCCTCTTGCTCTGATGACGATGATGACGATGGTGATGATGATGATGGTGATGGGCGTCAATAGTGGTAAGATTCGTGATATATTCGCGATGGGTTCGGCGAGATTCGGTGTGCCTCTATCGTGCATTATTAGAGAGAATTGTTGTTTTGAATGGAACCCTTCTCCCACTACCCCCTGGATGATCGTCGAGGCAAGACTACTACGACCGGCATCGTGTTGGCCTTTCTCGCCAGCCCCGACGATGGGTCTCATTGATTGCGCAGATGGTGTATCATCATCATCATCATCATTGTTATATCATCGTCGTCATCACTCACCATCTTATCGTGGAAGGCGGACTCCGCTGTGGTCAGCTTCGATATCTGCACAGAATTTATCAGCTAAGCATATAAAAAGCATAGGCCCTCCTCCTCCTCATCATCATCATAGGCGCCATCAGCATGCAATCTCATCTCCCCCCCCTCCTTTCTTTCCTCTTCCACAACACACCTCCTTTGCATCCTCAAGCAGCTCCTGCACCAAGCTGCGATTCGAGCAGAAGTCCTCAGGGTACTCCTTTATCCACGCTTTCAGATGCTGTGTCAGGGAAGGAGGGAGGGGGAAGGGGGGGGGGGGGGGGGGGTTGGTTGGGGGTGGGGGCCATGTTGATGGGGGGGGGGGGGGGGGGCGCTTTTTTTTTTTTGCTTGGCTGGATAATTTGGTGCGGATATAGAAGCGGACCGCGGGGGGGGCGGCCTTCCACGAGAAGATGGGTGGTGATGACGACGATAAAATTCCCCTGATGATGGTGATGAGGGTCCCCCACCCGCGCGTGCGATAAAAAACCTCGTAGGGGG
>ADNK01001965.1:0-52500 GCA_000320545.1 Bigelowiella natans CCMP2755
AGGATGATCATCAATCAAGCTCACTCGTAGACACCTCTAAACTCTACTACCGAAGAAAACGCAGCTCTTTAGTGTTTGTGTAGGGGTCTCGGAAGGGGTACCCAGCTGCAGCTTTCAATGACGAGTGAGAGAAATGTCTATAGTCGCACATCGGAGGAGTTGTCGGCATCAGTGAAAAGACCGTCGTATTCGGCTCACTTAAGGTGGGCCTTGTCCTCGCCCGCCGAACAGTTCCTCCTCGAGGTGTACGCCTACGCACTGAAGAGCGTATTACGTGTGATCATATTTTCTCCCACCTACACGTCGGCAGCCGCATTCCGCAGTCGTAGAAGAGATGAAATTATGGAGGAGGAGGAGGAGGGGGGGGAGGGTGGAGATGGAGCAGCTAGGCTGCACGAGGGTGGCAACGGTGAAGATGCGGTTATAACAGGGAAGGCGCGCAAAGCTGCCCCCCCCCCTTTATCGTCGTCATCATCATCATCATCATCACCGCCACGCAGTAGTAGGTGGGAGCAGGCGAAGGAAGAGATGAGAAGGTAATAGTGATATGCTACCCTCCGAACATCATCAGAACACACTACCACCCAGCCATTGAAGCTGCTGTTGTGTTGTTTGTTTGTCATCGTCGGGATGGCGGTGTGATGACGTCCGAGTAGGTTTATGATGCCTCTTGGGAAACTTAAAGGCCACTACACGCTGTTGGTGAGGAGCTGCTCTCTCCTCTTCGTGAGGGGGTTTTGCGGATTTCCTGCCCAGTTCTTCATGTTCAAAGTTCTCCAGGAGCGCTACGGGTACGGGAGAAGATAAGACTAATCGTGAGAAGACGACGCAGGAGGGGGGAAGGCGAGTCAGATCGGGAGTCAAGCAACAGATCAAAATGAGTGTGAGGAGTAGGAGGAGGAGAAGGAGGAGAAGAAGGAATGATAGTGTGTGATGTCTGAATGCAGTGATGGATAGGAGGGGAGGGGGGGTAGTGGTTGGAAGGCACTCCATATCCCTGTCTTCGCACTTGTAGTAATAGTAGTAATAGTAGTAGCAGTACTACAGCTACTACTAGCGACGATGGTGAGGATGTGCATGGAAGAACGAAGCTATTGTATCACTGCTGACGGTATCCGCTACTACTATTGCTGATGCTCCTGCCGTTGCAAAAAACAATAGCTACAGCACGTTGGAAGTGACTGCGATCACCATCGGGGGGGGGATGCTCTCGATCTTCGCTTACGTGAGCGCGGGGAAAATCTCCGACCGCGTCGGGCGACGACCGGTGCTGTCCATAGTGTATGCAACGTACTTCCTGTCCCTCCTCCTCTTCTACAACTCCTCTGGGGGAGCTTTCACCGTGGTAAGTAAGTAAGAGAGAGAGAGAGAGAGAGAGAGAGAGAGAGAGAGAGAGCGAAAGCGTAGGTTGGGTGGGCGAGGAGAATCGAGGAAGGAATGGGGACGGGGTCCGCCGCCAAATACATGTATAGTAAGAAGAAGCTGTTACGAAAAAATAATAACGCGATGTGAAATGCATGCTACATTTTAGAAAGGCAGGTATGTAAGCAGCATTGACCACAGGGAGTGAACGCTGCTGCTGCTGCTGCTGCTCGATGACGTATTTACTGTTGTAGATGTCGTGGGTCGTGTTTGCTGCGTCGATGTTTGGACTCGACGTCTTGAACAATGCGATTGTATCCGAAATATTCCCGACGATGGCGAGAGCCACAGCTAGCACAATCTCGGTAGTAGCAGTGATAGTAGTAGCAATAGTAGTAGTAGTAGTAGTAGTAGTTGTTGTAATAGTAGTAGTAACTGTAGTAGCATTTGTATATCAGAACAGTGATGGTGCCGCATTCACACGTGTAGTAGCGGTGATGATGATAATGGTGACGACGACGACGACGACGATGATGATGATGATGATGATGATAGTGAGGTGGACTCCGGTCCTCCCTCTTCCTGTTGCTTCTTCCTTCTTCCTCAGGTGGTGGTTGGCGTTGTCGGGACTATCTGTGGCATCGTCACAGAAGGTAGCATCGATATTGATGGTGATGATGATGGTGGTAGTGGTGGTGGTGATAATAAACTGCGTAAGCGAAGATGGAAGTTACGTTGATGGATCATTGCCAGCTCCATACTCATAGCACATAAATACACACGACTGCACATGCACACACACACACAAACACACACACACACACACACACGGAGAGAGAGAGAGAGAGAGAGAGAGAGAGAGAGAGACGCGGACAGCACACATACACTTTATCAGAAATAGATTGAGGTAATGCCTGTCCCATTCGCGTGTCAGCCTCACAACCAACCTCCTTACGAAGCTAAGACAAGAAGAATCATCACCCTCAATTGCATGTTAACCATAGATCGCTCTGTCATAACGCAGGGCTTATCTTCGGACACTACACAAGGTCCCATTGGGCTTCTACGTCCTATGTTGCACTCCCTGGTTTCGCCTGCGTGGGTTTGGTATGGCTGCTGCCTGAGCCCGCGTTCCAATCGCTTGATGGCGACGGATGATATAATCGATGGCTCATACTTTTTCCGCTCAGTGCAAAAAAAGCGAAGCGCTCTAGGCAGAATAATGGCAGTACGTCGGGGACGTATCATAAAATGCCCCCGTCCCTCTGCCGCTCCCCTGGAGTTGAAAAGATAGTACTTTACCCCCCTCTGTGTGCTTATGTATAGCTTGTAGCCTCGGAATTATACAACTAATACGCTACATATGTGATAAGAGTAGATGGAAAGTCAGATGCTATGTACGAACAATGTCTCCAGTGTCTTTGGATACTATACTTTTATGCACGTTCGAGCCCGCGCGCGCGCATGCTCATATACGTAAAATACAGCTGCGTGTACATGCTAGCATGGCCACACTAGCACATACACACATACCTAGCTGTGTGTAATTTATGACAATATCCGCAGCGCTGACTGGCACGATATGCGTCCAAAATAGATGACGAAAATTATCTTCCCTCACCAAATCGCAGATGTAATATAATACACAAGGCATTATCTGCGCTACAATAACTTCAGCAGCATAACAATGCATGTACTACTAAAGAAAGATGTGATCGTCACATGTTGTGTACTTCATTCCTATTTTGTTTTACACGAGAGATAATAGTGCATTATGCTAGCGTGGGTGATCGTAGCTGCTATGAGATAGAGTTTATTGTCTACAAACAAAAAAAGCCTTCATCGAGCACGGACCCGAACATTATCGACTACTTTCCGACGAGACTTACCAGTAGCTATGTTGCTCTCTTCCAGCAGGGACTACTTCATTTTTCGTCACGTCTTTACCCCACTCTCTGCTTTCACCTCTTGTTGATGCCGCGTTTCTGCGGCGGCTGGAAGCGATGATAAGGCCTTTGTGCACCTACTAGCAGTGGCCTGGATGGTGAGCCTTTTCTTCGGATTCGCCCGCAGCATCGCCTTGATGAGTTTTCGCGTGGTTGAGCTGATTTTGATCTCCGAAGCGACCTCGGAAGGCTTGGGGTACTCCACGGCGCCCTGCATCAATGCGAGCTTCATGAAGCCGTCTACCGGTCCTCCGTCGAAAGGGTTCTTGCCCACCAGCATGAAGTACAGCACGCAGCCCAGCCCGAATACATCGATCTTACCATCAACGGATGATCCTGTCTTCACATCATGGAGCTCCGGCGCGCGGTACGCGGCGGTGCAGTATTTCTCGGCGTCGTCTTGGATGCGCAGGGCCTCGTTGCGCGTCTCCGCAGTGCGGAGCACCGGCCGGCACGAGCCTCGGAGAGGAGAGAGGAGGAGGATTGGCATAGGCGAAGAGGCGCAGGAGAAAGAGAAGAAGAAGAAGAAGAAGAAGAAGAAGAGGCAAAAGCCAACAATAAGGCAAGGTGAGCGATATGTAGAAGAAAATGCACACTACTTAGGGAGAGACTTCTTTTCTTTAAGTGTAATTTGGATTCTAACTCTCACGCATATCATTCCTCCACTTTTTCCCGCCCTGTGTATGTGTGTGTGTGTGTGTGTGTGTGTGTGTGTGCTGTGTGCGTGCTATTTCATGTGCCTGTCTTTCTTCTATCTCCCATTTCAGCATCCCCATATATTCTCCTCCAGAATACAATTATGCGTATCATCAGCCTTTACTACCACTATTACCAAGGTCACACAGGTGCGGTTCGTTGTTCTTGTCCAGGAGGATATTTTCTGGCTTGAGATCACCATGAATGAAACCTGCCTCGTGCAATGCCTGGAGAGCTTCGCACACCTTTCCTGTAAGGACGAGTGCCTGCTGCTCCGAAAACATAACGGGAGCGTCACCATTGCTATTGCTGCCGGCCTCAACCGCTCTCGCAACCACGCTGAAGAGAGAATCCTTCAGCAATGGAAAGAGCAATACAACCTCCTTCGAGTCTCCGCCGCGAAGGGACATAGTCCTCGAGCCTAGAAGCTGCAGAAACCCGGGCTTACCCTTCATCAGCTGGAACATCTTCACCTCTGCCAACGCGGCTTTTAGCTGCTCTGAGTTCTGTGCCGGGATCTGAAGTTTGTAACGATCATAACACAATAATCATCACTAGCTGTCCTTCTTAGGGATCCTTTTGCATTCCTCAGCGCTAGTTACATCACCTTCTTCAGACAGAGGGTCTTTCCCTTCGCATCTCGAGCTCGGAAGATATACGAGTAGCCACCTGTGTGACGACGACGACGACGACGATTGGTGATTCAAATGGAGGAGGAGAATAACGCCATATGTGGACTCGGACCTTCTGCTATCTGACGCTGCGGATAAACTCGACCGCCCTCGTAGCCATCGAAGTCGAAAGATTCATCACCCAACTCGGAGCAAGGAACCAAAGACCCCATGTGTGTATTGGTCTAACCCTCCCCTCGTTCGCAAGGTCAGAGATCAATCTCTGAGCTGCTGAGAAACACCTGCCGACTACTCGTAATTTTGGGGAAATATGGGCGTTTTTATGCCTACGACATGGTAAAATAATGAATCATGGCAAAAGATCGGTATCCGTCTGTCTTTCCTCGGGTCGGAACGGATGAAACCAGGAGCTTCCACAATGGGTCTGTGCACGTGCAGAAAGTGTTCCGGTGAATTTAGCTGCACGCACACCTTCGAACCGCACACGAATCGCATGCCCTCGAGTCGAAAGTTTGCCTGGGGGCATCATTCTTCACCCAACCCACACCGACCCAAGACCCAAGACCCAAGACGGACAAACAAACATCGATGCTGGTCTTGCAAGAAACAAGAAATTCAATTCAATTCAATTCAAGAAACATGGTTGATCGATTGACTGCACTTCCAAAGTGTTGCCTGACACTTGCAAAATTTGTGGTGATGAATTTTTCGACGGACACGGCCACTCCTCCAATTGGATCCTGTTTTGTCTTTCTAGCTTTCCACGTGGGCAAGGGCAAAGCACATCTAGGAACTCGACGGGCCATGTGCAGGCCAAAGGTTCACTGGAAGATCTCCCTTTGGCAATCAAAACAAATGATTGTTCGTGGGTGAGACCTAGCACTCGTGGACATGGTCCTTCATTGTTGAGAAAGCACGCCCTGGCATGAGGTTGTCATGACGCTTCAACAATTCGCTCCTGCCTCACGTGCAGTCTGTCCGACAGACTTGCGGAAGAACTCGCATGCATTCTCGAATCATTGTCGCACCAAAATGAAAGAACGTGAATGCTGTGACTCGAAAAGGGCCAATGGTGTTGATCAGCTGATGTCAATGAACAATGAACAATGAACAAAGCGTTGATCAAATCTGCATGCTAGCATGCGCCAGAACCACATGTCTCAGTTCTTGAGCGAACAAAACGTGTCCCACAATCAACAAGACAAGTGTCGCCGTGTTCCCATGTGGACAACTTTTGGGGCACATGGCTAGTGGTCACATGGTCATGTGTGCTGACTTGAACAGTTCCGAGTGTGTGCACAGATTACGAGTTGCATTTGTTGCTCCGGTTAGCCTGTGTTGGCCATGCGCGCATGTCATCCTTGCCGCAAACACACATCTGACAAGACACACCACACCAATCATGCCATGCCACCACGCTTGAACAATGACGCTCATCTATGAGAAGTGCAATGTTGACATGCTTCAGTTTTTGGTCATTGGAATAAATCGGAAGCAATTGGACCCTTCGTTGTCGCAACTATCATTGTCAACAGCGATCGTCCCACAGCCTGGGTAAGGAAAGTGAGGCGAGAGGAGAATGGCATTTTCTTCGACAATGTTCTTCATCAGGCGAATTCGAGATTTCGCTGATATCTCTGGATCCCAGTCGAAGACAGGCGACCTACACAGCGAAAGAAAGATAATCGTAAAATAATGAGGAAAAAACTGCAAAGTTGCATGTTCCCTGAAAGTGAGTATACAAAATTTCGATGCGAAATGATTCCATTGTATTAAGCATTGGCATTTGCCGTTGGTATTAAAATTCGAATTCAAATGCTCAAATGGAGCGGTACCAGGCAGGAGACTGCACTTGTGCGAGATGATGCATGGCATCACCAATCCAGTAACTACAAGAAAATGACGGGAAGGAAATGTGATCAAGATGAAGATGAAAATGATCATGATAATTATGACAGAGATAAAAATATAAAAATAGCATACATGGACATGTGAGGAACGAGGTGGTACATAAGCCAAATACTTGGGAGAAAAGGGAAGAGAGGAAAAGACATGAAAGGAGGGGCGAGAGGAAGGACAAATTCTTTGAATGTAATAAAGTTGCGAGTATGCATGCTTGCGTGCATCACACGTACACTCCTCGTTTCTCTGAGTCCTTTCCATCAACGATGCGGATAACCTTCAACAATTTTACAGTCACGTATATGTTACATACATACATATACGCAAATATTATGTAGAAAGAGAAGGGAGAAGAGGAGACAAACAGAAAGAGCTTATGGAGAGAATATGCTTCACATCCTTTTACAGACTATTCTCGCACTTACTACATCTCAGGATAGGCTAGGAGGAGGGGGAGGAGAGGAGGGGGAGGGACCTGATGGCCTGGCGTGTGGCCTTCGCACGGCACAACTTCCACTCCTACCACGAAATATGACGGAATTATCAGATATTGACATTGCTCGAAGTCCCGAAAAGCAGTTTAGTACTCAGAAGTGGCTCTTCTTATGCTATATGCAGACGACGTTTACTACGCTATATATTGCTATATTCGATTTGTGGTTCCTGTAGCGGTGGGTGTCGGTGCGTGTGTGCGCTTGAGCTTCAAGGGGAGAACTACCAGGGGTCAGCCACTGCCTCCCCTGTATCTAATAGTACAGAGGTGGAAGGAGGGATGATGACAAGATGAGTCACGATGGTGCTCATGATGATATCAATGATATTTAGATGACGCTGATGTGAACGGTGGTGGTAAATTTGCCTCCGAGCGTGAGAGGTGACAACGATTATAATGCTCCCGCCTTCCTTCGAGTTGTCATCCTACCTTTGTCATCATTCCCCGCTCCTCAAGTGGCCTGAGGAGGGAGAAAAGAAGAAGATGAAGAAGAAAAACATGGAGAGGAAAAAGAAAAGAACAACTCTTCACTGTTTCCTGCACAACATCTACGCCGTACACCACCACCACCACCACTATCCTTCACAGCCAGTATCCACAGCTGCCCATGCAGATCAGAGCAACGCTCTGATAAAAGGAGGAAGTAACCTACCTAAGTTTGATGTCGTACTGCGTGCGCGCCTTGAGATCCTCGCTGCTAGTCCAGAAATCCCACTCCCTTTCCTACGTGCAAGATGAAGTTCTTTGTCTTTCATTCAGAGAGGCTGCAATCTTCAGTCATGGCAGCTAGCAACGGTCTTTTCAAGGCCATGGAACCCACCCCCCAATTTCTTCCCGTCTCCCCCCTATCCCCCCCCTCTTTTTTGCTGTTGTGCTGTTGTACTTCTCACGACAAGAAAAAACCAAAGAAGACTGACACCTGCACGCAGTGCTTTGCGTTGGAGAAGAGAGGAATAATCTACCAACCAGTGGGCATTTTGTGAGCTGGTTGCAATTAAAGGGGGGGCGGGGGAAGGGAATAGGGAGAGGGGAGCGAAAGTAGGGAGGAGAGAGAGAGAGAGAGAGAGAGAGAGAGAGAGAGAATGAGAGAGAGAAAGAGACGGGGGGGTGGGAGACCTTGCCCTCTTCCTTGGGATCCTCGATTACATTCCAGCCTTATTCGGATAGAAAAAGATATTGACACACACACACACACACACACACACACACACACACAACGCCAATAGCTAATGACTAACGAACAATTGCACGGCACAATTCTTCAAAGCAAGCGAGCTCAGTTCTCACCAACCAGTGTGGTCCGAGTGCAGATGCGTGTGGACCACCAGATCGATGTCCTCGGGACGTATGTTTGCCGCGTGCAGCAGGAGGTGCCTGCACCAGTGCGTGTAGGCCAAGAAACACCAATCAGAAGTAGTACAAGCAGAGGAAAAGGTTATGTAGATAAAGAAGAATGTCAAATCTTTCGCATTATAATGGCCAATACGAAACAGGTGTGCAGAAGAGCGAGAAAGAGACCTTAAATCGCGTTTGGGCCAGCGCTGTGGGTTAATGATTCCCAGGGCTGCGGGAGGGAAAAGGTGAGCCAATGATAGGAAAAACAGCCTGGTGTCAGGTAAAATTTGAAGGGTTCTTTCATGTTTCATCGAATCACTTGGAGCAGAAAGATGGCTATATATGAATTGAAATATTCTCACATTCGCAGAAATTTACATATTATATATATATATATATATATATATATATAGAGAGAGAGAGAGAGAGAGAGAGAGAGAGAAAGTTCTATACTTGCATAAAACTGCACTCATAAATACACAATAACATATGGACGTCAAAAGCGCCATGTTCGTTTGTGATAGTTGGACAGCAGCAGCAGCAGCAGCATTATTTCATAAGAAATCATATGAATTACCTGAGTCGAGTAGAATGTGATTGGCCGCATACAGCTCTTTTGTCCCTCCCCCCTTTAAACTTCCTCTTTTGTGATGATGGCGTTCTGGTTTTCTCACGACTAGCACACAGCTGAATAGTAAATAAAAGTGGCATTAGCCGCGGAGAAATATGAGCAACCCGCAGCAGCAGCAACGGCAGTTTATCATGTAAAGAAGGAACATATATTGCGCCTACATACATATATATATATATATATATATATATATATATAACATAATCTGAGGAGGCACACACCCTGACGAAAGCCTTGCTATGTCATCAGGTTGGATATCGGAAAAGCGCTCCTGCCATATGTCTGCCGAGATATGCGGAAACATCTTCGCCAGAGGCAACTGATGATGATGGTGATAATGGTGGTGGTGATGATGATGATGATGATGATAATCACAACACGCGACAACGGTGGTGAGGATAATGTGGTGCGAAAGTCGTATCGTTGAAGTGCCAAGGTGTCCCCTTCTGTTTTGCTTGCTCTATTCGCCAACTAGCACCACACCGCGCCAATGATGCTGCTACAGCGCGCTAGTATTCAACTACCTCAATGTCGCCATCGTTGAGGAGGTAAACGTCGAATTCTCCCATCTGCGGTGGGTCAATCAAAAATACCACCCGTCCCCCGATCATGCATTATCAGCAAGTGATAAAATCAGGAAGAGGGATGGTTGTGATGAACATTTTAGTCATAAATCGGGTAGAAGCGCAATCACTCGCAGTTTTTGCTGCAAAAATTGACTTATTCAACCGACCTCCAGCTTGTGAACGGACGATTCTAGATCCTCCTAACAACAACATTGATAAGAAGGGGGGGGGGGGGGGGGGAGGAAAAGACGACGATCCAAAACAATTGAGCGAATGAAATGTGGTGCGCGAAAATAGTTGTTTTTGCAACGGCTCAGTCCAAGTTTAAAAATGCATGCCATTGTGCACCTGCCCCCCCCTTAGGAACGTGACGAATCCCCTGCGAGTTTGTTTTCCGACGAGACGGCCTCCATGGGCGCTGTTGCTGTTGATACTCCCACTCGATTCGCTGCTGCTACAGCAGAAGCATGGCGGTGGGCGACGAGAAGCGACAGCTGCGATCTGCTATGGGTTCCGAAGAAGAGCGGTTTGAGCGTATTCGTCCTTGCGCAGTAGCATATTGTTGGGGCTACCTGATGACCTGCTATCCCGACGTCTGCCAATGCGTCGGAGCTCCTACGCTCGAACAAAGGTCGACTCTTCAGATAGCACGACACTCCAAACACGGTCAGCCCTGAGGAACGGAGAAAAGCAACACGCTCAAATGGGAGGGCACCACCATTTAGTCAGCCCCTTAGTCCTCCGCAATCTATCATCCTTCGATAACTCTCGTAGACCTGCCGCTGTGAGGACCCTTTTCAGCCTCCGAGTGGGGCGGAACGCGGCTGCCATGCCCGTAGTACCCTAAATCTATGGAGAGAGATGAGTACCAAGGCGACGTCCAGTCGTTACTTATCGTTTTTCGGTGGTAACGGCTCGGCAACGACAGTGGATGGATCCGTGAAATTAGACAATTTTTCAAGCCGATAACTTCAGCTTCGATCTATTACTATCTGTTTCTCAATACGAAGATCGGCTTAGCGTCCCTCCTGCATCCGGCCCCCCAATCGCAGCAGGCACGTAACAGAGCGGACAGCCACGCTCCTTGGAGATAAAGCGCATACCAGCCCGAGGAAAGAGGCCTGGAGGAGGGGCTTGGACGAGGCGATTTCTCCGAGAATAACGGAAACTGGATAACTCGCTTCAATCATGCAAGTCAGTCCAGATGGGAAGAAGAAACAAAGAGGTAGGTTGGTAGGCAGCGATTCCATTGAAAACATGGGTGTATATTTATGTATTTATATATCTTGTTTGTGTCTATGTGTACGTGTACGTGTACATGTGTATGTGTGTGTGTGTGTGTGTGTGTGTGTGTGTGTGGAAATGCGTACAAAGTCTTCGTTCATCTCAAGAATGCGTGCGCTAAGAGTATATTCCTTGTGCGCAGAGGACCGCCGGCCCACATGGGTCATCCAAAGTCAAGGAGGTGTGCTATCATAGAGAGAAAGGAGAGAAATAACTCTAATGACTGGAATTAACTTCTTCTTGGCCTTGATATAGAGACTTCATATAGTGTTTGCTGCTGACAGGGAGGCCCTCCAGTGGTAGAGCTGGATTGCGTAAAGCAGGAGAAAGTTCAGGTTCTGTTTTAGAAATGTCTATATTTTAACGCTTGTCCACAGCGATTAATCATCGTCTTTCTTATCTTGGTGATGCAAGTGTCGCCAAAGAAAAACAATGGATCTGATGAATCCAAGAAGCTGGGTAAAGAGCTCATGGTAGGCAAACAACTCAGACAATGTTATCAAAAATATATACTGAATATAACGATGCTGCAGCGCAGCGCTCGCTGCGCTATATCAATGCATATATCAAACACAACATACATTAGGAAATGCTCAAGCAGCTTAAGCTTGAAGTTTATGAGACGGAATTCGAGGCGCAAAAACTGACAAAGATTGGGCAGCTACTTAAACTATATGTACGTCGTCTCATCCTCACTCCACAGTATCATCATCATGCACCAAAATGCAGCATCTTGCGAGATGACCGAAGGAAAGAAAGACTTTTTTTCTGTGGAGAGAGAATTAAGAATTGCTTCGTTATGCTGCAATGTTATCGTGTCGTTGATTAGGAATGGGCGCCTTTTGGAGCAATAGGAGAGGCACTTGGTAAGTAAACTGCGGCTATATTCTGTCTTATCTTGATTGTATTCCATCCTACTAAGGCATGAAGATAGGAGAAACGATAGAATTATACACAGAGGTATTGAACAACATAATGCTGCTTCTCATATGTATTTTGCCTATCGTGTGATTACTTTTATATCTTGAAGTTTAGCCCTGATGCATGCTGTGTGTTATTCTATTCCTCTTAGATCCAATCAAGAAGGCATAAAATGGGCCTACCAGACCATAATCATAAAAATGACCATCTTGCATGCTGCAATATATCCTAGCTCGCGCATGACAAGATTCGAGTGATTGTAGTAACCCAATATGCCCCTTCGATGTGCGAGTAGTAGGCTAGGGATGCAAGTCGAGAGTCACTGCACTCAGTCTTACACCAAACGCTCTGCCCGCACAGCGAAGCTCTACATTTACTCAAATCTAGAAGTGCGTTCTCTGCATGAAGGAGGTGTAATGATGTGATTAAAACTTCTCAATAGCGTTCTTTACATGATGTATGTACATGTGGCCGTCGAAGAAGCTACAGCTAACGTGTCGCACTTGCTATTTGCGAGCAGAACAAGAGTCCACATATAGCAATTATCGCGCATGTATGCATGCATGCGATACTCGTACTGCCAGAGCCGCCAGCGTTGTGATTATCTGCAGACACATGTACGTATGGCTCACAACAGACATACGTATATGTGACATATATTATAAATATTATACATATAAGTGCTCGTACAAATTTAATAGTACGCACAACAGGAGGCAAATAGTACGCAGTACAGGCGCTCACAATGTGCAACAATTGCATCGAGATGATAGCATTGCTAAGGAAATTATTACACACACGAATTCCTCGCAGACGCGCCTAGTGCTCAGCACACGCGTCTTAGCTTTGACGTATTCATTGTGCCCCATACATTGGTATTTGGCTACTACTACTACTACTACTACTACTACTACTACGCACTACTACTCTAAATTCTTTCCATCTTTGTTTGCTGGTACATGATACAAAGAGGATGAATGGTGACTACCAAATAGGCTGCAGCTTCAGGCGACCTCGTAAGTATCGCTCTAGATGGAGAATTGACTCCTGTGTTGGCTGCTGGCGCTCTTCACATTCCATCTTGGTGTTCGTTCTACTTTTACTACTACTTTTACTACTACTACTACTACTACTGCTGCTACTAATGGTACTGGCAGGATTCTCACCAGCCGCTCTACTGTTGTTTATGCTGCTTCGTTGGAGCTCCCGGTGCCATCTTGAGAGGAATCTTGCCAGTGGACATGCGACTTTATCTTTCCGTGCCTCTCGAATCAGATCGTGGATTACGGTCGTGAACCCGCGCCTTTGCAGCCGCACATCCTTCATTTTGAGGAAGGCACTGCTGCCTCCATCGTTGTCTGCTGCCTCGTCGTACGTTAGAACCTGAATTAGATCTCCCGCCGTAGAGTTTATGTCACCTCCGCACTGAGGGCCCCAGAATCGTAGTCTTCCAGAGGGGTCAGCATAGATTGGCGGGAGAGTAGTAGCAGCTCCTTTTTTCTGCTGCTGCTAATAAAAATATAACCCCGCCATTCACACACACACACACACACACACACACACACCATATGTATCATGATCGACGCACATACATGAAAGTGAATGTGCGGGGGCACGCACGCATGCATGCACGCACGGACGGACGCACAAGTGCTAATCCGACTCACGCGCTCGTTCTCAGCAATAATACGTCGTTAGTAATAAGCAGGAGGGCATCTATCTCATCGTTGATGTAGTTTGTGTTGGCTGGTGTTAAGCCCCTGCTACCTTCCACTCGCCCCCGGCGTCATCATCATCATCGTAATCTTCGCTGCTTTCTTCATCATCCGTGGATTTGAGCTTGTAGTCGGCTCGCAAGTCTCCATATCGAGTGAGGCCCAGGTCATATCGATGGAACATCTTCTGCGTGCTCGCCCACATCTCATCGACGCTCCGCTTGTCATTGGACCCCCGCCGCCCCTTCCATGACAACATACTGTAGAAGCACAACGCAGGCAGTGCTCAATCATGTGAGAACATAACGAAAAGGGGGCAGGGGGGGGGGGGGGGGTTCACAGATGGAGTGCTGTGGGAAGGAGACAGAGAGGTGTAGCAAGAGAAGAAACATTTGAAGCAAAATCCAAGAGAATGACACAGAGAAATAACGATGATTTCTCCCCGCGATTGAGTGCCGAATTCAGCCGTCTCTCAGCGGAGATAAAATCCATTGTCACCTCGGTTCATATCTAATAGCTATTGGCTCGCTATCATTTCGGACCATATTTTATCACAGAAATGGTGATCCCGTATTCCCCTCGAAACCGCCCACAACCGTATTATAGCCTTGCACATACCGTCGGCCATCTTTGAAGCTATAGAACCCGATGAGTTCCTCCGCCTCGCTGCCAATAGCAACAGCAGCCTCAAACACGTCCCATTTGACCCTACCTTCCAGTGCCATTCCTAGGCCCTCGCTCAGTCCGATGGAGTAGTTTGCACGAAGGTAGCTAAGGGGAGGATGTAAGTGTGTATATATATATATATATATATATATATATATGCATGCATGCGTGTACGCATGGGTATCTGTGTGGTTTGTCTGTGGATCCAGAAATGATGACGGTGCTGTTGGAGATGGGGGAGAGATAAGAGGATAATGATGATGGACGATGAAAGACCCCAGCCCCCCCACACTCCTCCTCCTCCTCCTCCTCCTCTCCTCTTCTTTTGTATATCATACAGCGCAAGTTTACTACCGCCCTTTGAGCTGTAGCCCTGACAGTCTTCCGCGAATGATCCTCTCCCCCCCCTCCCAGCACGTTTTGCCGGCGTCAGCGTCGTCGTTTTCAGGTGGGGGGGAGGATAGCTGCCGCAGGAAGAAAATGCCCTTTCTCGAAGGATGCAAGATCATTTCCTGGAGAAGTAGCAGCAGCAGCAGCGCGAGGAGGGAAGAGAGTCAATAACGAATAACCAGACGAGCAATAACGACGGGGCTGACTGTGAAGAATATATATCTTATAGATGCCTCATCGCTTTGAGCAGCCTCTCTTTAGCTGCTTCAATGATTAGGTAGCAGCAGCAGTAGTAGTAGTAGTAGTGATAGTAGTGGCAATAGTAGTAATATTAGTAGTAAATAGTAGCAGTGGTAGTAGAGTACCCCAATAGGTGCTAGTCTGGATCTTAGCACTCCGTCGATTTCCAGCTCAACTTCGTACCGCCCCCAAATCTTCTTCTCCGTCGCAGCGTGCAGGTAATCTTGTGTGGCCTCCCTCGAGGCTTTTCTGCTCTCCCCTACAGCCTGGCGTAGACCCCATCCCCAGTAGTACGACTCCCCATCGTCCCCGTCGTCGCTACATTATTGAAGGCATTCGTGTTGTGTATATGACATTTCTTAACTATATTCGCACATGTGCATTGTGCTTGTAGGTGTGTGTGTGTGTGTGTGTGTGCGTTTGTGCGTATTTGCATACAAAAGAACATCAGTTTATAGCATTTCCACTGCGTAATAAACCACGACACCACGTCACGTGTGTAACGAACTAACTAAATAAATAAGTACATAAATGTATACACTGCCACTGCATATATAATCAGACAAAAAAGCAGAAGGAAGAACCTGGCCCTCCTCCTTGCTCCGCTATCACCATCAGGCGTAGCAGCGCCTGCAGTACCGCTGCTACCACTGAGCGCCATCATGATCTCCTCCCTTTCCTTAGCGATCTTTAGCAGCTCCTGCGTGGCACGGTACCTCTTCACAAGCTCGCAGAAAACCTGAAAGCTTCCCGATTTGGTGAGGAGGTAGGAGCCTTCCTTCTTGCTATGGCGCCGCACCTGATCGATCGATTGAAAGCAACCACGCGCACACGCTTCTCAGTGGGGAGCCATTCTTCGCGTGGGTCGCGCTCTTCATGGTATAGGTTGATGAAGGGATACAAAAGAATAGACACAATGTTTGGGGCACCGCCCCTTTCCTTAACTCATTCACTACTCTCCCTGCTTAATCTCTCTCTCTCTCTCTCTCTCTCTCTCTCTCTCTCTGTGTGTGTGTGTGTGTGTGTGTGTGTGTGTGAGAGAGAGAGAGAGAGAGAGAGAGAGAGAGAGAGACTGCAAGGACTCTCTCCCCCGCGCGCTCTACTCCGCACACTTACATCGCCCCTCCGCAGGTCCGCGTTGTGGTAGGAGACGTGCTTGGGCGGTATGATCGTCGGAGAAAAGGCTGTCGTGAGCACCGCTGCCTCCGCAGCTTCCTGGCTCTCGCCCATCCTTGTAGCGACGAATGCGTTGGAAGAGGAGCGACTCAGGCCAAGAAACCGCTCGCTGCTCGTACTTGCACCTGCTGCTGCTGCCATTCCAGGTGTCATTGGGACAATCTGTACTTGCCTCAAGCGCGCGCGGAGGCCGGGCGGCCGCTCCCAAGGGCTCCGCACAGCATCCACCGTCGCCATCGATGACAAAGAGGCCTCGTCGGAGTTCGGAGAAGAAGAAGAACAAGAATCGTCGGCGGCGACGGCGGCGTCGTCATCAAAAATGCTCTTTCTCTTGATCTTCTTGCTAGTCCCCCCCCGCCTCCTTTTGCCGCCGCTTTGGTGGAGGGACTCCTCTTCTCTTTCCTCTTCCTCGAAAGTATCTTCATTGTTGATAAGCGCGTCGTCGTCGTCCCATGTATCCAAAATCACCACCTGTTTTTCGGAAATCTACATCATAACGAGCAGCAGCCACAGTGTTGCGGTGGATAGCGAAGAAGCTAACTGTGAGAGGCAAGCATGCATTATTTGCGACGACGGGTCACCTTCCAATGGCGGGCGGAAACGCCCTTCGCATTCAGCGTGATGCTGTAGTTGTTCTCATACACACGCGGCCGACGCATCAGCTTCACACTGTCCACATCCTTCCAGATCAACGCCGACGACGACGAGGACGCGGAGGGGGAGGGGGAGGACGCACCAGCTACAGCTTCGCACGCCTTTCATTTGTGATAAAAATCAAGCACGTGTTCATTCGCATGGGAATCAACAGGAAAATGGCGTAGAAACAGCGGTTCAAACGTTTTTGTTGATGAAAACGTCTAAAACGACGACGACGATATTAACGCGCAACCACGATATAAGACATCTGTAATTTCCTTCCCCCCCTCCTCCCAAATCTACCACATTCACCACCACCATCATCATCATCATCATCATCATTTACAGTACCTTGCGTAGCCTTTCTGTCCGGTTCGCCCCTAGAGACCTCGTCACCTTTATCTTCGGAAAAGACGCCGATCCCGCCACGGAAATTTCATCCCGGATCCCCAACGCTCTCTTGCTCACGAGTGCCTGCAGCTTCAATGCGCGCGGAATGCCTTGGCGGGAGGGAGAGGTCTTGAGGAGGACCTTTTCGACAGGAGGAGGAGAAGTAGCGTGGCCCCCCCCCCTCCGTTGGTTTCCAAGGTCGATGTTGATAACTTCTGTTCCTCCGCTCTCGAATAGCCACTCCCACTCACTCGCCGCCCCCCTCTCTCTGGCGAGGACTTCGGACGCGAGCGAAGGGCTATTAGGATTGGGTTTAGCATTGCCAGCCTCCCCCACCTTCACCGCAAAGCCACTCGACACAGTGAAATTAGCTATTCGTGCTGTTTTGAGGGGGGGATACATCGGCTGCAGCGCTGTCTCGCGTTCATAAATTTCGCAGGCAAATACCCCTGGCCGGTATGCTGGCCGAGTAAAGGGATTTCTCAAGAAGTCAGGATCGTCTTCCACCAGGGGGGGGGCGGAGGGCTGCGGGGCATCAACCATCCAGTTGTAGCGCGACTTCAGAAATTCTGATAAGGAGGGGGGGGGGGGGGGTTCAAAAGGGGTGCTGTTATTGCACTAGAATTCTTGTTTTCTTCTAGACATAAAATTCCGTGTGTTGCAAATCCAAAAAGAAATCTATCAAAGTTGTTCGTAGTGATCGCTGGAAAGCTAGCATTCTAAAATCATCCGCCATTGGGGCATCTAATTCACTCCATCGTTACATCAATCTTGGAAACGGAAAATAACATCCTTTCTCTCCCTTCCAACCCAGTCCGACGTACCCCACCCATTCTCTGTAGTCACACATTCTTCACCCACTCACCCACACACACACACACACACACACACAGAGAGAGAGAGAGAGAGAGAGAGAGAGAGAGAGACTGACACACAGACACAAACGGCCGTAGCATTACTCTTCGGCAGCGTCATCAAGGCAGCGGTCGTCTTAGCCTGCTTCTTCAAATCCGCGTGTCGTTGCGGTTTGTTGGCAGGGGGGGCTCTCCTGACCACCACGCCATCATGGAGCATCTGATGCAGCCGCACCTTGGCCTCCAAGGTGACATTTTCCGTCCTAAGCTCTTCTTTCCTCTGCTCCTCTGCTATGACCCTGAGGGCCGTCGGAGGCTTCGGGAACCCCATCCAGCGTGTGGAGGGATCCAGCAGCAAAAGCGCCTTTTCTGGCACTAGTGCCGACCCCAGCTCCAACGCTACGTCCTCTTGTGCGGCGAGGGAGTCCTCAATGTACAGAGATACCCCTGAACAGAACGAGTCGAAGAAACCAAGAGAGGGAGGGGAGGGGGGAGGGAAGGGAGTGGGGAGGGGAGGATCAGCACTATCGTTCTTGTTGCGCGTCGAGAAACTATTGGGTGTGTGTGCTTGCTATCTCTATCATCGTTCTCACATACTGGTTATCGTCGGGGTTCTCCTGGCCTTGCTCTTGACGCCATTGCTACTACTCCCACTACTACTCCTCCTATTCTTGGGTGGCTGCTGCTCGAATACGAAATCAATCGTGAGCAATTCCTGTGGATGCATCCACCGAGGTCCTCTCAGAATGGCCTGTTCGCCCACATAAAGTCCGACACGTCGGTCTTCCTCAAGCCTGAACTCCACCCCCCTCCCCCCCCCCCCCCCATCCGGGGGCATGAGTACCGCAAAGGTGCCACTCTTCGCTTTGTACTCACCAATATGGGGAGTCATGAGCTGAAAACGAATCCTCACCCCCCCACCCCCCCCCGCCTCTTTGAACTGGTGGTAGATGACCCCGTTAGGCAGGGCAGGTGTGGTTGCAGCAACGGAGGGAGGGTCCGGTTGATGACGATGATACTGGAAGTCTGGTGGCCGGTGGATGAGGTAGTTATTAATTTCGCTCTTGGCGAGACGCTCTTGCTCGTCCTCGTGTGCTTCTTCCTCGGCTGTTGAGTCTCCGGTTGGGAATAAGTCAGGGGACGAATCACGGTGCTGAGACGGCGCCCTGGGGTGTGTTAGTGGCAAAGCGTCATGGAAGAATCCATGTGAGGATGGTGATAGTGATGATGATGATGATGATGATGATGATGATAATGGATGATGGTGGTGGTGGTGATGATGATGATGAGGATGAGTCGAGAAGATAAATTACCACTTGAGCGGTTGGTCTGTGAAACCTCGATCGACGTTTCGGGCTGCTTGGCGACGGCGGAGGACAGACATTGCGTTTTCTTTGTGAGCAATGTGCAATTCCAGCTCCATGAGTCGCAGCCTGTCAGCTTGGTTCAGCTGTGAACACGTATTTCATTTAGAAGACAGTTATCATGTGTACACACACACACACACACACACACACACACACACCAAATATGAATCCAAGCATCGATCGCCTGCTCACCTTTTGCTCTCCCCCCTTTTCGTTACACTTCCTCCGAAGCAACTGGGCCTCGGCCACTATCTTAGCGTGGTCATGGAAGCCCTTCTCGGAGTCGTAGTGATGGTTCTCGAGCATACGATGCTGATCGACTTGGTAAATACTCGGGAAGAAACGCATACAGCCGGGGTATCCACAGGCAAAGCTCCGTCCGCTTCGTGGTTGGGACAAGATGATACTGCGGGAAAACCAAGCAGAATCCTCGTTTGCTGACCTGCGTAATGTGATGATCGGGAGCTCTCGAAGCTCCACACCCTAAGAATGATTATGATTGTTATGATCGTTAATAGCAGTGATAGTGGTAGATATGATGCAAAGGATGGTGGTGGTCATGGTAGTGGTCCCCATGGGGAGCATTTAGGAACTAGCCTGCAAATCATCCTTCGATAATGCCAGACATGGCGATGATGATGATGATGATGATGATGACGATGGCACATTATTATCAGACAGTATGAATACGAATAGCGCACAGAGCATCGATCGTTTCGGACAGAGCTTCGCGACGTTTGAATTGGTTCATCATCATTTTGTGCCACACCACCACTCATTGTCATCGTATGTTCCCCGCCCCCCGGGTAACAAGCATCGGCCTTAATGCAAGGGCTGGACTACTACCCCAGTAATCATTATCACCACCGACAGTAGTGTACAAATACCTGTATTCCAGGGGGGGGGGTGGGCTCCAAGAGTCCCGGCACGCCTGGCGGTCGCTTTCCCCGCTTGCTGGATAGCTGCTGGGGCGGCGACGGAGTGCGTTTTCGTGGAAGAATCACCAAGAGCTTAGGGAACCGAAACCTCGTCGAAGAGGGAACCGATTTTTCCTCTCCGGAGATGACTCCCCCCTCCAAATCATGGGCCGACACCTGTACTGATGGCGCTTTCACATTATGCATCACGGCTGCTGCTGTTGTTGCCCCAACGTCGCCTGAGCCGCTGCACGTTAGCGCGATGATGAAGCTCAGAGCTGTAGTCGCCATCCATAGCCCTCGCACGAAATTACGTGCCCTCCACCTCCTTCTCCCTCTCATGTCAGCCTAGCCTCCACAAATCGATTCATCCCCCACCCTCCACCTTGGACTGGGCCCACATTTGAGCTGGAGAAAATGTCTCATGAATATCGCTGAACCAAGGGCATTTTTTGCTGCGACAATGGACATTTGCGAACGCATCAACATCCGCGGAAAACATCAGTCGCAACAGTTTCGGAACAGGCGAAAATTCTGGAAAAATCCGAATTCGCCATTCTTGATTCCTTTTTTTTGTTTCACTGCTGGTTGGTCCTCTCACTTGCCCACCAAAGTTGGTTCGAGCCCCTTCTTCCCTCAAACAGGAATGCTCAAGACTTGAATTCAGATGCTGTGGTGAATTGATCCGCATTGTGAACCATCATCGGCATCTTGGAGTCACTTTCCAAAGCTCTTTATCGTTCCATGGGCATGTCACGGAAACTGCAACAGCAGCGAGGCGAGCCACTGGCAGGCTCAACTGCAGTTTTGCTGGGCACACAGACCT
The DNA here is from genome assembly GCA_000320545.1 of Bigelowiella natans CCMP2755. NCBI lineage: Eukaryota > Cercozoa > Chlorarachniophyceae > Bigelowiella > Bigelowiella natans. The sequence goes on from ADNK01001965.1 coordinate 20,946, forward strand.
TCGCCCTGGAACTTGGGTTCATCTCTGGAATGCTCTCGTTCGCCCCGCACCAGAATGCGGCTTGGGTTTCATTTCCCCCATTCTGCAAGCACGCTGTGGTGCCCTCCAGCCCTCGTCTGGTGGCCACACAGAGCAGTGCTGATGTGGCCAGGTTCTGGAGGTCCTTCGCCTTGGGTCCTCACGAGGGGTGGTGCTCTTTGTGAGTTCTCCCGCGAGATCATGACGCCCCACCACCTCCTGCTGTCCTGCCAGACAACAACGACTCACATCAGGCTCAAATTTTGGAACAAAGTGCGACGCCTTCTCTTTGCGACAGCACTGCCTGCACAAACCACATCTGCCTCGCGCGCGCACCTGCAACCTGCAACAGTGTGCCATCGCGAACAGCACAAGGAGACTGTTGTTCTTTTGCGCACACGTGCATGTGCACACATGTCTAGATGTGTCGCAGGGAACACGCGCCATCGCATCGTGCAGAAACGAGCAAACATGACATGAGCGCTGTGGTCGCCTCTCTGCACAGAAGCTGCGTGAGGATGACTATGTGACTGTTGAAAATTGCAATCATTTCATTAGATCCGTCTCATGTGTGTCGCACACACATTCGTGCATGCCACATTTCAGTGAAAACAGAAAGATGCGCACTTTTCCAGCTCATACAAGCTCAGAGGATTTGATGGTGTCAAATGTCACGTGCGTAGTAGCATCGTAACGTTACTGAAATGCGGTCTCTCGTTTATTTTTGATTGATCAAGCTGCTACGTGCAGCGATGTTATGCCCAAGCCAGCACACAATCATGATCGGTCTAATGAATCAGTGAAGCTCGACCGTCGCCATCGACCGGGCCTCTAAATCAACGTACACCCCGTCAGCTTCCCCTTCCACCCCTACAAATACCCTCCTCTGTTCTTGCCCCCCGTTTAGAAGAAGCACCACTAACGAGCCATCGGGCCGTGCGGCGGCCAACCCATCGATGCTATCTTTAGATACCGTCCTTAGGCTGTGGTCTAAAATCACAGAAGATCGTGGAAGGAAGCGGGTGGCCTGGCCGAACGTGTAATAGCTTTGCCGGACGACAAGCTCAGGCTCTGTGCTGTTGTCCACCTGCACGTGCGCAAAGCAGAGGTTTCCGGCGTGGTTCGGACCTCCCCTTCCATCCATCTCCGGGTCGATGTCAACAAGCACATTCCAGTCCACCCTACGAGTAGTTCATCACATGATGTGCATGATCAGGCAGTGTTTGCAGCCGAACAAGCAGGATGCGACCAGCGCATTAACGTTTCCGACGGGTTTGGGCGGCGCGCGCGCGCGCGCATGTGTGTGTGTGTGTGTGTGTGTGTGTGTGTATGCTTTGGGGAATAAATCTATGGTACTTTACCAGCCCTCAACTCCGTTGTTGAGATCCCCGATCAAATCATGAGCGTATCTCCACGCCCTGTCCCATTCGGTAGGATACTGCTCGAAGTCATAACCGCAGGTACACCCCTCGGTCGCAAGCATGTGGTGGGATTTGCCGAAGTCGTCGTAGATGCTCGCCAGCTGATCGAAGTGGTCGCCGTCATACCAGTGCACTGCAGTTCCCCAGAGGTATCCAGCCGCCACCTCATCGCCCAGCACAGTCTTGGCCCAGCTCTCTACCCCACCCTTGTTGAAGTCGTAGTGCATGATGGCCTTCTTGGAGTCGCCTTTGCCGAACCTTTCCTCCAGAACAGGCCCGAGGTGGTCCCGGATGAAATCCCGCTGCTGCTCTGCCGTGTAGGAACACGCCTCCCATCCATTATTGTTCCAAAATCCAGGCTCGTTCTGTGCTGTAACTCCCCAGATGTCAGCGCCAGTGCGCTTCTCGTACGCTGAAATCCACTCGGCAAAGTACAGGGCCCACGCCCGGTGCACGTTCGCGTCGTCCTTGAGGCACGGGAGTTTGGAACCCACCATCGGATGATCTCCGTTCTTCATCCACGATGGCGGGGACCAAGGCGACCCGAATACCTTGAGAGATGGGGCGGCGGGCTGGGAGCTGACCGCCTTGTTCGCATCGGTGAGGAAGTCGAGCATGCCCAACTCCCCGTCCATGGTCAGGTTTCGATCGAAGTTGGTGATGTTAAGGTCGGTGGAATTGACGAAGTTGTAAGTCACTGGGGAGAAATCGCACGAGCCCATCGGCACTCGGGCCAGGCTGTACCTGAGGCCTTGCTCGGAGAAGTACATGTCGAGAACACGCTTCTGAGCCGATGAATTCAGTCTTTGGTACTGAATTGCTGCAGCCTGAGTCAGCGCCCCACCGAATCCAAGCACCTCTTGACGCTTATTTGTTGGCTTCACAATCACTTGCAGGTCGGAGGCGGCACCTGCACTCTGGTATGGGATGCTGGAGGTTGCCCAGCGCTTTCCGGAAGAGTCAGATGTGAGTGTTAGGCTTGCTGTACGAGCCTCGACGTTGGAGGCACACAGGATGAAAACCAGGGAAGCAGCAAGCATTTTTGCGGGGCGTGCAACAGTGGCGGAGATTTTGGGTCGGGGGTCCTCCAGAGGGGATCGGAGCAACGGCCTCGCTACAGGAGAGTTTGGTTGAATTTGCCCAAAAAACACACGTGTTTTTCGCAATGATTTACCTACGATTGTGCATGCGCGACATGTGCAGGTTGCGCTGTTGCGTGTCGGTTGGAGCACGAGGCAGTCATTTCCCCCGATGTTCGTGTGTGCAGCTTCGTTCGTGGCGAGCAGCGTGCAAGTTGGCTGTCACATGCAACATGCACGTGACGCGCGCAGTCGGCAGCTAGCTGGAGGCAGACCACATGCAGTCAGGCGGACAATGAAAGTGTGTGGCAGTGCGTCATGCACACACTTGCAAACATTGACGGCATTGTTGCGATGCCTGTGCCAAGCCTCTTTCATCACCACGAGAAACACACTGTGAGTGCACACACACACACACACACACACACACACACACGTGATGCTTTCACCTGGCATGCACATGATGGAAAGATGGAAAGACATGGTGGTAGTGGAAATCAATGGATCCAACAGCATCAGCGTCACAAGCTTTGTTGATGTGTTCAATGAGTCTGTTTTTGCTGTGACACACGTTTGCGAAGGTTTGAAGATGCAGCGCAAACAACAGGACTTGCGAGAGCAAGACGATGCACATCACATGCGCACGTGTTGTTTGCTGTGCATCTGACATCTGGTGTCTGCACCAGTATTTGTGGTTGCATGCCACGACGCTGTGGAGGAGATACCACTTCTGACTCGGCTGGTGGGCCACAAATTAAGACATGCTCATCATGTGTGAATCACACGCGTCTGGTGTCTACGTGCCGCTTACTTCGCCAGATGAAAAGCATGCTCGAGCTTGGATACACTCTCTCTTTTCGTGTCATTTAGCTATCTATACTGTCGTCGCCGTTGTAGTCATTTTATCAATTTGTGCCTCTCTCTCGAGCCTTCGGAGCTGTTGGCGATAAGCCCGTGCGAAGCGCGTCCACCGACGACCAAAGGACTTGGCATCTGTCGTGTCGAGAATGCTGACGAGTCGCTCCTCGATAGGTTCGATTCGGTTCGGGAGCTGCCCGCCACTTGTGAATAGATTCTCGTCCATTCCAACGCGTGGGATCTGGCAGAGGGCGCTCTTTACCCACAGTTTGACCGGTGGGGGAGGGGGGAGAGGATGGTGAGAATCCAGCGGTGGCACCTGCTGCTGCTATTGCGAAGGAGCATTGACAAACGCACACGTGTAGGTCCACACGGTGATAGATTGTGAAGGTAGAACGAGAGCACAAACACACACACACAAGATCAATAAAATCAGAAGATGGACAACTATCTCTCCAGCGAAGTAAGGTGGCAAAATGACGACGACGACGTCGACGACAGCATCAACATGCGAGGGTTTCTCCATTCGCGTTTAAACTATTTAAGTTAGCCGCCTTTCTGCCACCACCACCACCACCACCACCACTACGAAAGAGCAACACAGCTACACTTGACCGCCACTTACGCAAAGAATGCGGTACGTGCTATCACTAGTGTTGCTGTTGAATGTCTCACCCCGCTTCCTCCTCCCCCCTTTTGTCGGCGCCGTATTGCATTGCTCTCGAGAGTGAGAAGGCTCCATATGACGTAGGAGGGAGAGCCTCGGTCTCCCTCATCCAAATGGTGTAAATCGGACAGAAATAGCCCCGTCAACGCTTCGACGCATGCCTTCGCAATCAGAAATCCGACTGGCTGCTGTTGCTGCTGCTGATGCTGCTGCAGTTCTGGAGCATCTAATAAACCGAAGCGACTTAGAAGCAGCAGATAATTGGACACATGACCACACTAACATACCTGCAGCTACAACAACTACTACTACGATTATTTACTTTCCGAATTGGTCTTCATAGGCATCAAAAGGCTTCTGATTACAGCCTCCTCGCAAAGCTCGGCCCCCCCTTCCCCAAGTGGATGTACTGCTGCCTTTCCGTCCTTTCGGATGCGTGGGGGTAGGGCGAGGCCCACAAAGTCCGACCAAAACACCAGGACTGCCTTCTGGGCATTTCTCTGGAACATTTACATAGTCAATGAGAGTAGACTGAGCGACATTTATGATGACGACGACGATGACGACGATGATGATCAAATGGGAAAAATGTGCAAGCTGTATCTCCAGCCTTGTGTCCGCTTATACGCACTTAGAAATTGTAGAATGCTGGTCCATTGGAGGTGACAGAGGGAGGGGGTATTAATAACGGGAATTTCAATGGGAAAGAGCAAGTTGCTGTCACTGTAGGATCCACCTCGTTCACTCTGACAGCGACAACAGAGGCCTGCAGCGTCGTGCTGAGAAGGGGCGTGTGTTGTAACAGGGCAATAGGCGCATGGCTCGCACACCGGATCTGGAGACGAAAGAAGTCTTCGACGTTATCACGGGCCTCGTTCATCGCTTCCAAAGACGGATAGCTGATTAAGAGGGACGAGGAGACGACAGCCACGACACCAATATCTTCATGTTAATGTAAAGCCTCGAAGAGGATGAAGAAGGGGCAGAAAGGGAGGAAAAATAAGGGGAAGGGGGAGGGGGGAGGAGATTCATCAACTGAACCCGACAACTCAATCATCACCGTGTGAAGAATTCCTGTGCGACTTCCGTGACGGAAGAGAAGAGCTGCCGTTGGGACTCATGATCGGCTGATGCGAGCTCCACGACCAACACCGACAGCAGGTACAGCCAGGAAGGGTAATGCTTTCGAGAATATCTGTAGCAGGGAGGGGGCGAGAATGATAGTCGTAAGTTGTAGTTGTAGTAGTAGCAGTAGCAGTAAAAGTAAAAGCAGCAGCAAGGGAGATCCGTATTTGAGGGTGTCAGAGGAGGGGGGCAGGCAGACAGCGGAAATATCATGGAGGCCAAAATGAGAGCAATGGGCAGAAACAGAAGTCTAGGAGTGGAGGGAGAGGAGAGGGAGGGGGGGGGGGGGGGAGGGGAGCGGGAATGATGGCAGTGACAACGATTAAAAGTAAGGAAAATGTCTGCCAGCTACATACGCTTCGGTAAGAAATCTTAGCACGCCGCCGCCGCCCCCTGCTCCTTCCATCAGTACTGCAAATCTTCCCCTGACATTGCGTGCTGCATACTTCACGATGCTACACCACTCCTCCGCGGCATCAACACTGCTGTCAATAGCTCTCAATACCCCCTGCAGGCCTAGAATAGGCCATGCCTTCATTAGGAGGGCCCAGGCATCGATGCGGCTCTGATGACGACGAGGACGATGATGGTGTATTCAAGGGAGAATGAAATCAAGCAAAGGACGGAGAGAACGATAACAGAGGGGGGTGGGGGGGGGGAGGGGAGCAGTAAAGCTAGTTACAAAGGATCTGCGGCGTGCAGATATATGTCAGCGTTTTTGTCCGAATGTGCAAACCTGATGCATCGTCCGTTGTGCGTTCTTAGCTGCCGTGGTCCTTTGCGGAGCGAGCGCGCGGAAAATGACATTGAGACGTGTGAGGTCTGGCATGATGTCAACACTGCTGCCGCCCGCCTATTGAGAAGATAAATCAGAGAGACAACAACAGTACTCCAGTGGCAGCAGCACGTGTTTTGCATGCATGGTGATAGATGATATTCCAGGAAGAAGTAGAAGCACCATCATCGTCATCACCCATCGTCGTCGTCGTCATCGTCATCATCATCATCATCATCATCATCATCAAGATTCTTCGTCACACATCCGCATGGTAACAGTGTTTTGGTTGGCAGGTCCGGTTGCGCTTACAATCACGGCCCTCCCATCACCTACCTGTTGCTTGTTATCATGCACCGTCGCCGCCGGTGCGTTCGGAGGTGGGGGGGACGCAACGTCGGCTCCCAGCTCTATTTTCTGCGCTTTTCGATGCAATTCAGCAAGAATCGGGTCCAAGAGCAGTGAAATCTCGCTAAACTCTGCTCCACCCTCTCCCCCACTCCCTCTTCCTAACCCCCCCCTGTCTCTGTCGCCGCTGTTGAATCGAGCTACTGCGACCAGTCCCTCTAGGATATCGAGTTCTTGGGCCAAGTCCATGAAAACGACCCCCGGGGGGGGGGAGACGTCATGCCCTTGCTGCTGCTGCTGCTGCTGCTGCTGCTGTTGATGAGGATGATGCTGATGATGGCTACGTGATTGACCGCCATGGCGAGCTCTGATGAGGAGCTCGCTTATCTGGGCAAAGAGATCCGGGGAGACTTCTGAGGGCGCGGCCTCGCAAAGGTCCAGGAATGCCGAGGCGGTGGCGCGAAAGAGCGGTATTTGACGACGCTCGGTTTCTTCTTTGCTTTTTCCAAGGGCGGCTGAGCTGAACGGCAATCCATGCTCCTCCTGCGGCTGCTGGAAGAAGGAGAAGAAGATACGCATAACCCACGAGAATGCTTCCCTGAGGAGGAGAGGGCCTTCCTTTTCGTCGTCGTTTGCCACTCTCAGATACGGCGCCGCAGCACCGCACTGCCCAGAGATGGTTGGGGAGGGATGGATAAGGGGAGAAGGCAGTATCATAAGATCGCGTGTGATGATGATAATGATGATGATGATGATTTGTGTATGTGTGTGTGTATTTATGTGTTTTATGTATGTTCATGGGGCCGCCATAGTATGGAATTGTCAGATATCCCTAGTGATCAAACTCCTTCCTCCTCCTCCTCCTCCTCCTCCTCCTCCTCCTCCTCTCTACTCCTTTCAACACTCATTTATTCTCGTCTCCTCTTATCTCCTCCTCCTCCTTCTATTCTCGAATTACCAGGGCTGTAGCGGTGGTGAGAACGTGTAGATTACTCGTCTCGCGACAAAGCCCGCCGCCGCACACGCCCCGGAAAAGCCTCATCAGCATGGACTTCCTGTTCTGGATGGAGGAGGAAGAAGAAGAAGAAGAAGAAGAGGGAGAGACGGGCGATGCGTTCTCTTCACCATCCTCGCCATGGCCTTCTCTCCCTTCCAAGAGGACTCCTTGTTGTTGTTGTTGCATCTGTTGTTCCCTACTCTTCCTCCTCCTCGCATCGTTGACGATGTCCTGCGTAAGCTCCCGGATGAGAGACCGGAGAGCGAAAAGGGTCGCCTCTGTATGCCTCCAGTCGCCGCTACCATCAGCAACCGCAGGACCGCGGTCACCGCCAGCCCTTTCAAGCTCTTGCAGCAAAATACGAAGCAGCAGCTCGGGGCCAAGCACCTACTCATCATCATATAATCGCAATTATCATTGCTGTTAGTAGCGCGGCTTTCTCCCCCCACCCTCCCCCCCTCTCACTTCTCTCTCTCTCTCTCTCTCTCTCTCTCTCTTTTGCCCTCTCCCATCATTTTCATTCTCCTCCTCCTCCTCCTCCTCCCGACTTCGGGTTGTCGATCTATTTATCGCTGTGTCTTCTCCTCTCGTCGTATGACCCACCCACTCACTCACTCACTCGCAGTGCGCTTTCACGGAGTCCATCATCGATCGCCTCATAGCGGAACCTCCGCAGCTCGCGCCGTCGCTCGGATTGTAACGATAGCGCGTCTGTTTGAATTTTGACAACGACAGTAACAACAACAACAACAACAACAATAACAACAACGAGATCAGAGGCAGAGAGGCAATGGACAAGTCATCGTGGTGGTAGCCAATGCTACCGCTAACTTCTCATACCGTAGTTGCTTGGAAGGCGCAGGATCTTAATCGTGTCGCGCGCCGCGTTTTCGAACCCAGGGGCCATGGCCTGGATCTGTGCCTCCCTCACTTTCAGCACCAGTGGGGGGGTGTTGATGCCGTGGTTGTAGGTCAGATACCTGACGGTGATATATTGCGTATGCGAGTTGGTATTGTTGATGAGAGGGAAAAGGCGATGAAGATGCCGATGATGATGAAAATGATAGCGGAGATATCATTATTATGGCATCTGAAAGAAACTACATGATTCAAAACGATGAAGCTAATAGCAGACACACACGCGCGCGCAGCCCTAGATTATAGAATCTTATTGAAAACTTCAACAACGAAATGCCATCTTGCATGCAGGACAAATACAATATCTCTGTTTTCGTCATCATCTTTATGAAACGCAAGTGTGTTGCTCTCATCGTTCAACTACGTCGCAACAGTCCTCCAGAACAAGAGGCCGTTGGAAGCTATCTCTGCCTCGGGGAAGCTTGTGCCTTTCAAAGATGATGCACGTATGTGTGTGTGTGTGTGTGCGCGCGCGTATGTATGGGTAAATACTACTGAAAGGTTCTTCGGGCGCGTGTGTGTATATTAGATGATGCGTAATTAAGCCATTATGATTTCGGTAGATTGCATCCGTTCCCCTCCCCCTTTCCCTCCTGCTCCTCCTCTCCTCTCCCCTCCCCCCCTCCCCGCTTCGTTTTTTAATATTCTGATGTCGCGATCGCATATCGTCGTCGTCGTCGTCGTGATAGCCCTAAGTGTGCGCATGTTTGTGTTAGTATGCGTAAGCGCACAGGTCAGCGCCAAGTCCCCGATGAGCGTTCTCTGCTGCTGAAAGTCCTCGACGGTCGGGTCAAGCAGCAGCTCCACACATGCGTCGCAAATACGTGTCAGCATGCGAACGATCTCCTCGGCCTCGTTGTGCATCTGGAACGCCTGCTCCCCACCGCAGCTTCCGTCACTATTGGCACGTTGAAGAGCAGCCTCCTCGCTCGCAAGGACCATGAGACGCTGCCTTTGCGCCGCAGCAGAGGTCAGCAGCACCTCCAACACCGGTCTGTCGCCACCTGTGAAAAAATAGAAACAGCGGGGGGAGAGGGGGAGGGCGGGGGGGGGATTGGATGTTATGGTGATGGTGTGTGGATGTGGATGAGTAGCGCCCGTTGTCGCTTTGTATTCGGCGGCATCATCTTCCCTCATGCTCCCTGCACCCTCTACCACTTCCTACTCTTTACACAAAATACAACCAAACAACTACTACATCTACTCCTAGTACGATTACTTGTAGAGTAGTGGTCAAGCACGGTCTCGATCATCTCGCGCGCTGCCTCCGAGCGAGCTTGCTTAGCTTTGGAGCCGCTCACACCGACAGCAGCTGGGGCGAGCATTAGAATGGGGTGGTGCGAGATCTGCGCCGCCGATATAACCTCGTCGCCATGCTCCGACCACGAAATCCACGCCCCGAAGCATCTGCCATCACATTATTGCAGATGTATTACTTCCATCGCAACCATTAAGTAGCGCTTCCTTTCTCCTTCCGCGAGAAGGGACGGCAGGTGAAGAATGATGGGGATCATAGTGTGCGCATGCATGTTTTGTGTGGGTGCTGCTTACACATACGTATCTCTGACCAAACAAACACAAACACCTATGCAAACGGATACACCGTGTTTACACACACACACACACACACACTCATTCACGCACGCACACGCACACACACATACTCACGCCCACATCCATCTCACACATCTAGATGTGGAACGAATACAACAAATCCGATGCGTACACCGAAGTAATCCATGAGCCACTACTACTACTACTACTCACTTGAACAGCCCAGCTTGAAACCCGACCTCCTCCTCTTCCTCCCCATTGTAATGGTGTTGGCCAAGACTCCCTCCGACGCGGCTATCATTCCTTAATGACTGCTGCTGCATAGAATATGTTATTTCGTCCGCTATGTAGACTAGCACGGAACGGCAATTCGCGTGGATTCCAAACTCTCGAAAGTCCTCCACGTTGTTGTGGCTGAGAGCTTCCACACCGGACGGAGGGGCGGCGGCCTCCTCAGCAACTAGGGTCAGGAACGCTAGCGAGGCTGCGGGGGGGAGCATGCGACTCTTGGCTCTCTCTAGAATCTCCGGAACAAGGTCATTCCAGCCAGCGTGCATCGCTAATGCTATTAGTCCTGTCATCAGCTTCTGTGCTGCAGGGTCGGCTGACGAGGGCAAGATTGCCCCGCCCCCTCTTCCTGCGGCAATGGAGCGCGCTGTAGCGATTTTCACCAGACTCTCGAACATTGAGGCACGGAGCCGCGGCAGGAGACCGGCAGGTAATCGATGGAAATCGTTGCAGATCTTTTCGTAGAGGGCCTTAGCGGCGAAAAAGGCCGCATTAGCACTCTCACCGGCGGATTCTGGGGGCAATCCCGAGAATTGGTGGAGAATCCTTTCAGAGATCTCCCACACCGCATCGGATGTTTGCCACGCACTAAGATACCGGTCAGCTTGGCCTGTGAAATGTTTTATAGTATTGTACACTTATCGCCGCGGAGAATGGTGGGGTAAGGCTAGCGAAGGATGAGGGGGGGGGGGCGGGGGGCTTGGATGTCGGTTCGCACAACACGCTCTCTCTATCAATGTGTCGTTGAATACTGATGACGGGACAACGTTGCTTCAATTTTTTTTTAAAGCAGGCGATGGAACTGGTCAAGGCGGTGTTATTAGGTGCATATTATGACTTCCATGCCCCTCAAGATAACGGACGGACACGTGTGTTGAGAAAGGTGTTTCCACTACCTCTAGCATCTTCTGAAGATCGCGGAGAATAAAGAACTGAGAGAGCCTCAAGCACTTTCTGAGCTTCAACATCTCCAGCGGCAAGGTAAGCAGACGTGGCGTGCGATGATGTATTTCCCAGAAACCCGGGCATATCAGCGGCAGAATGTGTCAATGGGGAGCTGCCCCCTCTCAGGAGTTCTTGCACCCATCTCGAGCTCGTCATCCGTCTTTTCCCTCCTCCTTTACCATTCCTAAAGAGAATATAAGTTGGATTGATGAAGAGAACTATAGTGTGACCCTGGTTTGATACCCGATAATTCGGGACTGATACTTCCCTAACGCCGCCATTCTCAGAGCCGCTCTGGGGCTTTCCTTCTCTCCGAGCAAAGCAAACCCGGTGAGTACGACACACAGCATGAACACCCGAGGAGGATATACTCCCCGGTTGTTGCCCCGAAAGGCTGCATTTCGCGGCGGGGCCGGGCCGTAACCCATGGCCTCGATCCGGTTTTTGCTTCCGGGCGCGGTTCGGTTTATGCTGTTCTCGTGAATTTAAATCGCTGAGGAAATACCGATGATTTTTATCTGCGACAGAATTATTTGGCAGTTTTTTTTCCTTAGATGTACTTTCTGTTGTTTTTGTGTCGTTAAGTTCAAAGATTCGGAACTGGCCGGCCGAATCCGCATTTCGGCTGGCATCTGACATTTAGATTGGTAATTTCCTCGATGGAATATTTTCCATCTGATTCTTTTGATACCAGTCATGACGCACATATCAAATAGCTTGAGTTTTAGATATTATTTCTTCTCCCTTCCGATCCGTCTCACTCGGAGGTGATAAATTCCACGAAATGAATGGAAATCGACTGCATTTTGGATCGTTTTGAGCATATAAAAAACTGACGCAGTCGTAAAACAGCATGCCATAAATTACGATACCCATAGCCGTTGAAACCGCTTTGTTCCCCCCCCCAGCCCTGCAGCTGCAATGGGGCAGGCATGCCAGTGCGGCGCCATAGATGATGTCGTCGAGGGAGGTCCTGCAGATGAAGTCATCCAGCACATGGCCTCGCTCGAGGCCAAGCTTACCGAGACGATCGATGGTATGAGGCAAACTATCGACGGGCTTTCGGAGAAGAATCGACTACTCGAGGATAGACTAGAAAGTGTGCAGAGGGAAGCTGGTTCCTTCGTAGAGGATGTCAAGTCCAGCTCGAAAGCTTCACAAAAAAAGTTGGAAGCGAAGCTGAACAAAATATACGATGGTAAATTTGCCGCTATGGAGGGCAGGTACACGGTGCTCCTGAAGGAGAATAAGAAAATTGAGGCCTGCTTAGAGGGAACTCAGAGATCCATCGAATCCATCCAAAGTGAATCCACAACATTTCAAGAAAAATCTAAATTTTCCCATGCTTGCCTGAACGGCAGTCTCAGAGGAGTAAAAGAAGCGAAGCGCTCCATGGAGAACATGCAGATGGTAATGGATCAAAGATTGGGAACCATCGACGATGCCATCGAAAAGATGGACGTGATTGAGCTTAGCCAGAAAAGGATCTTACAAAAGGTCAAGGCTCTGGAAGATGGATGTGCGAAAGCCAAGGTTTATTGGCATGTCAGTGGAATCTCGGACAAGATACAAAGAAATGAACTCCTACAGTCTTCTTGCATTCAGGTTGGGCACGGACCTTTTGCTCACAAGTTTTGGCTGATTCTTGATCTAAGATCTTCGAAGCGGTATGCAGGGCTTTACATGAGAGCCGACACAGCGGTGGACAAAGACAGCGAGCTTTACTGGAAGAACATCGACATTGAGGGATCGACCCTGGAATTAAAATCTGCAGGGGAGCTTCCTGATATTCGGCACATCCTTAACAAAACAATGAAGTGTGGCTCTTCCTGGGGGCATAAAAAATTTATAAAGATTTCAAAGCTTAAGCAGAGCTATTGTTTCGACAAAGAGAACAGCGATCGCTTGGAAATCGCTGCGACAATCAAAGTACATGCGTTGCGGGGCGGTTACATGTTAGGACCAACAACGGCATATTTTTAAGCCTTGTGAACTTCCATGGATTTTTCTATGGGCAAATCATTCTTTTTCTTGATTCTTATATTGCAATCTCGATGTGTCGAGCATGGGAGCTAGCAGCTGTTCCATCGCGCTGTGCCGTGCATGACAATGTTGAATGACAAATTACACAGAAATTGTCGCTACTGTAGTATTGCTACGCAAATACAAATGATATGTCAAAATAAATAATGTGTATCAGCATGTACACACACATGTGCGCACAAATACAAACATGTACATACATACATGTGTGTGTGTGTGTGTGTGTGTGTGTGTGTGTACACCTGACACTCATGCGCACAACACGAATAGCATCTAGATAATTTTTTCAATCCCCACATCTAGCTAGCTGGACATATACATGCGTTTACTAGTTTACCTTAACGCATGTTTTCGCGCCGCTCGGTAGATGATCATGCTTGCTAGCTTGTAATGATGCACTATCTAGCTATATATATGTAGTATTCATTTATCGGTAATATTTGCTTATTTGCATTACATGTATGCGATATTTATCATTGTATGAACGATACGGGAGAACTAGGCCTTCTTAATAAATCTTATGTGAGTGTGCCGAGAATGCGAGTTCACGAACCCAATCGACTCATATATTCCTCGTGAAGAGTTGTTCTCCTGACGAAGTATGAACGTAGGCGCAATGATTATTTATTTGAAACCCTAGTCGAACGTACGAATGGTATAGCCGTGACATCATCTATATACGTAGTACATGAAATTTTCCACTACATTACCTCATCCGCGAGCAAAACGATTCTCTTTATCCCTTCGTGGTTCTCAAGTTTTCCTTCTAGTGCGTGGCGGCACAGCGCCGCCACAGCATTCGACGCATAGCCGCACCTTCGGTATCTTTTGGGTGTGAACACCATCCCAATCCGAACAAAATTCTTTCCTCCACCACGAATGCTCACCATAGAGACCACTGTGGTTGTGCTTGAGGTTGAATCAACCAACTCACCTCCAAGTTGTGAATTGACAGTCCAAAGGAAGATGGCTCCTCGCTCTATCTCTTTGGCTGCCCACTTTGCTGCCGACTTCATAGGCATTTCTTTATCTGAGAGCTTCACTGCATTGAAAGACTTTCCTAAGATAGCATTTGGTTTCAGGGGGGAATTTACATCGATCAGAAACTTGGCGTAGAATTCGGCGACGGTAGCTACGTCGTTGCGATCAGCAAGTTGAAGAGTTCCTGGTAAGGCTTTTGCTGGAAGCTTCCTTTCCGGCATCTTCACTTCGGTTAATGAGTAACTGAGACAAGTCAGGCCACGCTCCTAATTGCGAAAATACGTACTTACAAAAATATTTATGAATAAAATTGGATTCTATTTAGAGCATTAGCAAATTTGTGAGAACCAGGCTTAGGCCTAAGGATTCTCTCAAAACGTGAGCAAACGTCTCAACTTCCTTCGGAGGCCCGAATGCAGTTCCCAGATCCCTCATGGATTTCATCACTTCTGCGGCCAAACCAAAAACAACTGCCTTTGGGTTCTTACCCTTACACCGGGAAATATGTACCCTCGTTTCCTATTTGGAAAAAATGTAAGCTTGGGCAGCAATGTAAAATAAAGTGTCTGACGTCAGTAGCGTATGCTATTCCGACTGCCTCATTCTCCTCGAAGATTGCAACAGCAACTAATTCATTACTGTCATCATGAGCAGCATCGGACTTTGCCTCTTTCTGTATCCCAATTGAAAAACATAGTAATCATCAAGTGCAAGAAATTCAAAAATATGGTTTCACCGTTGTCTTCGAAAGTCCAAGGTGTGCGAATGCGAGGATGAAGTGGTGGTTGTCAAAGAACTCTTCAAGGAGTCTCAGTGCACAGGTATCATCGAGCAGCTCTCTACTTGTTGCATACGCAACTGTGCGAAAGCGCGAGTGGGGATGCATTTCAACTATTTAAAGCACCAATAATCCAGAACGCTCACCGCCAATATTCGGATGATGACTCGACCAGTTGCTGCTAAAGTTGAAGGAGAATGATCAGAGCAAACAGAACCCCAGCCTCTAGGTAGAGTTCAGGTATATCCGACCTTGCCCCAGCACCGCTATCGGGGTGAAGTCTGGCTGTGCCCTCTCCCAGCTCGTCCATGTGGATGCATCCGTGATTTCTCCGAGCACGGTACCGACACAGAAAACTCTAGGAATTCCTGCGCATCTGCTGTGTTTGCTCAAAACGGCGTTCATTTCCTACCAGAATCTAGGAATGAGACAATATTTACATGTGACTACATTTCTATCTTGTCGTTAACTAAAATTATAGTCAAAGCTGTTTGGTTCCAGAATTGGTTGGCTTTGGGCGGGCCAAAAGAGATGCACATTTTCTCTTGGAGTTTTTCTCTCATCTTGTGCAAAACTCGATGCATTTCAACTACGATTCTGCAAATCGCAGCAACTATTGTGATTAAAACCACTATGTAAGAAGAATTCCTTTCTCGGCTGTTGTGCTGATAATTTATTGTGGGAGAAAGCTGCTCTCGGGAACTTTTTCGTAGTTCAGTTTAGGCAAAATCTTTAGTATGAAGGATTTCAAATCTTACATCTTCAGTAATAGTTATGAATATTCTGCTCTTCTAATTCGAGAATATCTCCAAATTTTCATCATGAAGGTGTGTAAACAGGTACAAAACTATGGATAAATTCGAATACGGAATATTTCAACAAGGGGATTTGATGTCTTCCACGATGGCTTCTCATAAGGAAGAAATGGCCTCAATGTTTCTCCTCTTATTCTTCTCGGAACGACCTCAAACAAAAGAGCAAGAGAATAAACATGAGATTAATCATCGTTCTTCAAATTCAAAATTAGACCTCGAAACCTTAGCTTTTTAGCAGAAGACATGCCATACTTACCCAACATTCAAAATAACTTCAGGACGATACAAGTGTTTGTCACAGCAAAGACCTGAATTTCGACACGGGGGGTCTGGAAAGAGGCCGGCCAAGGAAATATTGGAAAAGGCGAGGATTTAGATCCTAGAACCAGCTTTGCAAGGATATTTTCGCAAAAATAGCCTCTCAGGGGGGTGGTGTGGAAGCGCTTGGAGGGAGAGATTTAAGATAGTGTGGCCACTCAATAGTGCTTCGAAATTTTCCAAAGTGCTCTTAAAAGTTGGTCGTCTGTAAAATATCTTATGTCGCTCTATATTTTGGTCCTACATTTCCGCAGAAGTCTCCTCTATGTGCCTAAAGAAGTTGAGGTGAAAATGTCTCAGGATTTCGGTCCAGGCTACGCTCGCAAAGCTCATTCCTCCCCTGTAGAAAAGATGTACCAGGATCTCGAACTTACCCAGGGTAATGGAGAGACAGAAACCGGCATTTATCATACTTATTTCTGCAGATCTGTTAATCTGTGTTGCACCTGTGATATGCATGCACACGAACACCCTTCGTAACTCTGTGCTTATCGAATTCGCTCCTCGTTATGAAATCGCATCGAAGTGGAATCATAGTCATACCGCCTTGTTGAAACTAGTCATTATATTTATCCTATATTTTTTATTTTTTTAGCTCCTAAGAAGCGCAACACTCTGCGCCGCGACATCGGCTATGGCCTCGTCATCGGTGCATGCGTGGCTCTTGTTGGCCTCGCTGCTATCTACACTGTTCCTGAGACCCTCGGTGCTCCTATGAACGCTCTTAGCAGAACCCGTGCTGCTCCTTCCCGCACTGCTGTGAACTTCAAGGTTGTATTCAAGTTTTTATTATGTTGTTTTTCTTTAAACAAAACTAAAACTGAAATTGTGATGACGACGCCTTCGTCTGCAGGTTAAACAGGTTGATATCAAGAAGAAGGGACTTGAGTCTATCTCGGATGAGACTATTCAGCAGAACCTTCAGGGTCGCTCCCGTGCTATGAGCGACAAGAACTGGGTTGATCCACAGGGTCGCAAGGGAAGGGGATACGGAGTTTACCGTTTCCAGAAGAAGTACGGAGCTAACGTTGATGGTTACTCCCCAATCTACACCCCTGATATCTGGTCTGAATCTGGAAACTCTTACAAGCTTGGAACTAACGCTCTTATTGCATGGCTCGTCCTTGTTGTAACCCTTCTTGGAATTGGAGCTAACCTCATCATCAGTACTTCCCAGCTGTAAATGAGCTCGTGTACGTCCGTCTCCTAGTTACGAGACATATAATTGGCAGGGTGTAAAGGGGAACAGGCTGCAAGATTAAATGCTCTACGACAAAACTTCCGGCTCGTTTAACGTTCACGGGAATAACACTTTTAGTGGCGGCAACATGCTAGTCATATATTCGTTCGTTTTGCAACATAGTTTTCTTGTAGAAGTTGTTCATTTGAAGAAAGTCAAAATGTAGAAATGCCTTTGTTCATTGTCATTGTTCGATGTGCGAATGCGCCTGGTAGCAAGCATATGTCACAATAGACTGAATGTCTAGCTAGATGTAGCTAGCCGGCAACGAGCAGCAGTCAGCACGTGAAACCGAATGCACACTAGACGTGCCAGTGCGTGTTTGCAAATATGTGTTCATGATTTTCGCTCAACAAACACAACAACGTGCTCTTTCGAATGGAACAGTGACTTTGAAAACTCATGCGAAAACAAAAACGAGTGGAATGCAAACGGTGTTTGAACAAGTACGTAGCCTCGATGCAATTCAAATCACCTGCTAAAATAAAACCATCATATTCTTCACAATGCATGCAATAATTGCGACTCACCGCCAGTTTTTTTTTTTAACCATTCGAATGATACGAATGGAAAGGCAAAAACTGTTTACTTGCAACCATTCATTCGAATGGAATGGTCGCATGTGTGCTCCATGCGGTGCTGCTAGGCAAGTGTTCTGTTCGGTGTTCGATCGGTGTGCGCATTCGTCATTCGATCGTTGCCAGCCCCACATCGATCGCATGTGCGCATGCATTCGAATCGAATCAAGTATTGCATCTTTGAAGGTAGATTATGCTTTAGTGTCTTCAAAGCAAGCTAGCGCAATAAGCATAAAGCAATGTCGATTTACATTACTATCACTTATTCGTCCTCCCCTATCCTTTTCCTATTCTGTCCTCTCATTGCTTCTTCTGCATATGTAAGCCCTCTGATAAAGAAATAACACGCAAATTTTCATTTTGAGAATCGCTTTATTTTGAGGAGACGTCATGAGTTCATACTAACAAGAGGAATTGATGATTATATTGATCTCACCCAAAGGCATCAAGATATCGTCTCCATTTCGGAAGTTGTTCGAGTTTCTGATCGTATTGAGAAAGAGTTATAATCTTTTCTCCATTCTCCATTCTGAGTAAAGTCATGTCAGTAACTCACCTCTCGCCTAGCTGCACTATCTCTGCTCTTGCCAAGTCCTCCTGTTGGAGTACGAGCTTCGGGCAACCATTCAAATTCCCCGTCTCCTGTTTTTGAGACGTCATAATTCAGCATGATGGATAGATCCAACAGCTCTATATTGTATCTTCTTAATCAATAGATCACAGTTTCGAATTTGATTTAAGAGCTAAAGTTTTTATCAGATGTTCCAGCACCGGGAAGTTCATTATCGAACCAGTTGTTCAGCCCGTATTGGAGATGGGACACCTCCCCAACAGAAAGTCCGGCTTCTGTTAGTAGTCTAGGAGATATGAGATATCATAGCAAAGTTTCAGACCAAGGGTGAAAGAACAATCAATTTAGCGACCTATATGCTGCGATCAACGAGCGACTACTGCATCCGTATCTAATTGATTCATAGAAGAGAAAGTTGAACATATGTATCTGGAAACTGTGGAAAGTGTCAGCCTTAAACGTACTGTCCTAGTCTTCCGTCAGCATCATCCAAGCATCCACCTGTAATGACGATTATTAAACAGAATACAGACTTCCCTTCAATGATATTAACCTTCAGCGTCTGCTAGTACCACCCCTTTTACGTCCGGCCTCTGGAGAATTCCCTATTTTGTTTCCAACTGTCATATCTCGTACTGCACAGGGATATTGTGCGGGTAAGTGTAAGGAGCGAATAGACACCTGAATCTCTTCAATAAATTGAGGATTTGGATCGACGGGAGTTGCACCCTGAGTGAAACATAAGCTAAGTAAGCGATCATCGAGCCACCTCTATCACACAAGAGACCTGTGACGTGGTAAGCAAGTACTTCAAAGTATTTCTGGGAGAACCCCCGAATGGAAGCAGCTGTCATAGTTCAATATGAGAGGATAAGTTAATCATAACTATGGTGAACTGAGAATACAACGTGAGATAACGACCTGGAAAAGCTCCACATTTTCTGAGCCTGCCGCACGCGAATCTTCGAACTAGGTCACACACAGAGTTCACTTGTATTTTTCTATTCATCACGAGGAACGATTTTGAGATTTACCTGATCAGCCCTTCTCACATCAACGAGAACCCACCCCTGCTTCATTCTTTCTGCAACTTCCTGCTCATGCGCGAATAAGGCGTTGGAATTCGCAATTCTGATCACATATAGAAACCATACCATGGGGGGAAGTGATTGAAGGCCTTGGTTGTTGAGGTATTCGCTCACGCCTCCCGATCCATCCCATCGTGGTGTTTTTATTCGCTGATAAAATAATCATATTCCGTTCGTTGCGGAGCAATCATTTAACCGATATGAGCATGCATGTCACACCTGTGCCGAAATTGGTTCAGCGCCAACCGGAACTATGAGTCTTCGGAGTGATCGAGGTGAAAATCTTAAGGCACCCGCAAGAGCCAAGGGCCTAGACCTCGGAGAAGACACTGGAGCAGCAAAAGCTACTGCATGCAGCAAGGGAAAGAGGGCTGTTGTCCAAGGCACCATTGCTCTTACGTGTTCGCTGCTCTCTCAGATACTAAAAATCCATTCTCAGGTTTGCATCGCACAACACAAATCCAGGCGATTCGTTTGGGTGCGACAACTAAATGGGAAAACCGTCGACATCAGGACATCCATCTCCGAACAATCAAAGCCGACGAGGAGCGCTTACTCGTACCCAGTGGATAAAAGAACACTGACGGTTTTTAGATTGCGACATGTAACTTTGATGTCGCGATGGGAATATTTCCATCCATTTTTTTTTCCTGGGAGAGGATAGCTCCCGTCATGATTTTGTGTTTGCATACCGGCTTCATCTCTCCCGTGCTCGCATTCGGAGGTAGGTCTAGGATCTAGGAGGAGCAGCGAACGTGCAGCAACAAACCAAATTAAGAAGTCACAGACAATCGAACAGAGGAGAAACGGAACAATGTATGTGCTCGCTAGCTGTTTAATGTTGTGTGCATGCCTAACCTAATGTGTTCTTGTCAGCAGATGAACCATTTGCTCGTTGCAATTGACGAGTCCAAATACTGGTAACATATGAATAAAGGTTCCCAAACCAGAATCTAATGCTGTTTTATTTTTTCCAGTGAAGAAGTCTTACGACATTGTGCAAAATGCCTTTGTCCAAAGGCAAAAAAGGTCGCTTATCAGTGCTCCACGATCTTTGCGAACGGATTTATCATCATCTTTACGTACGGATCTACCATCTCCTTGGCATCAGATAACCCTTCTTCATGGATATAGCTTTGTACCTGTCGGTACAGTGCCTGGTCGAATTCCACAAACAATGTAGGTTCAGTTTCTGTCATCACCACGCATGAAGATTTCATGCTCTGTCAATTGTTGATGATAGCCGCAATGCCGATTCGCTAAATGAGAAAATAAGGTCCAATGCAAAAGAAAGGGCAATGAGTTTTGCGATGAAAGCAAAGAATTTGCTATTGAAGGAAGGTAGAGTGAAGCAAGAAATTTTAGCTGAGGTAAATTCGCATGACACTTGTTTGTGGAACAGGCTGCTGCGAGCCCATCAACATCCTTGTCGTTTTGGGAGAGCCCTGGAAGACCACAAAGCAATCGCTCTTAGATGCCATCGAGAACATGCAACCAACTATTATAGCTTGTGGTAGCAGAGGAATGGGATGGATGAGTCGAATGATGCTGGGCTCTGTCAGTGACTTCCTTGTTCACAACGCACAATGCACTGTGTGCGTGATCAAGGTGGACCCAAAATTGGTCACCAATGAGCAGGATAAGAACAGAACGTCGAATTCGGACAAATGAAACTTTGTAGTCATGATCTTTCGTGTTCACATCAAACTTTCGACAACAATGGACACACAGTGCATGTTGCACATGTCATGCACACAGTTTCGAATTGTTCGTTGTGGCCCAGCCCCTGTGCTAATCATTTGGCAAAAACACATGGATTTCGCATCGCACCTTGGCTTGGGCCTGCGTGATGTCGCCGCTGTCTACGCACAGACAGATGTGTGTGCTGCAGCTCACGAGTCAGTTTGCTGTGGTGGAATTTGAGTTGCAGTGTGCAAACCCATTTTTTTGTTGCAGCGAGACCATGGAAGACAGAGCACCTTCAAGGAAGATCGAGAGATTGCGCAGCTGCTTGTTTCACACTGCACCTAGGAGCCACTTGCACGGGTGGGATCGCATGAAATCAAGTGTGCGCCGAGGGTGCAGGGCCAGCTAGTGCAACATGCACTTCTCCTTCCAAATTGTGCACGTGCAACAAACAGCACAAGTTGCACTGATGAATCTTTCCCATTGTCACAACTTGGATCACAACGAATCGAACACGTCAGTGAGCGAGTGAACGAACGACCGAGTGAACGTTGCACGAAGTGATTCCAATCACTGAACGCACAAACTCGCCACCCTCTCCTCAATCGTCAGCCTGCCGCACAAAAAAAAATTGAGGTTCAAACAGAACTGAGAAACCCATGCCTTGTTGGATGTGAGAGGTCAGCTCTGAAACTTTTCTGTGTGAGGATGAGAAAAACACTCAAACGTGTGAAAAAAAGGAAAAAATGAAAGAAACTTTGATGATCCACCACGCGATGCACGGTTGCACGTTTCCAAAGTGTGCCACGTTCACCTTGTCAGTGACCAAACGCACGCTGTTGTTTGTTCGTTTGTGCGCGCACCTGTCGGAACGAAAGAAAGGAAGAAAAAATCTTTGTTGATCGCGACTGCACTTCCAGAGGTTGCACAAAACTTGCAAAGCATGTGAGTTTGATTGAATTGAACGTGGCATTGGTGCAAAGTCCACACGCGCAAGAACCACACGCACGTGGGGTGCACAATGGACGTGCGCACGTGCAACGTGCACTGTGTCCATGGTGGACAAGCGCATGCACGTAGCATCGCCTCAAAACAAAAATGATTGCGAGGACTTGTCAGCCGTCACAACTAGCCATTGTCTCACGGCAGCTGACTGAAACTAATTGACCAAAGTGCGAAACGCAGTGCCTCGAAGATGCCGCACAGCCACTGGGCAATGAACACTCTTCCGTCAACAATATCTCGATATGTTTCGCATGGATTTTGGCCCACAATTCATGAGAAAAATCGCCTAGATTTTCATGTTTTTCAATGTCAAAATTTCAGTCGAAAGGCGGACGAGTGCGAGCACCGATGCCCCCTCGTCGGGGCGGCGCCGCTGTCATCGTTGCGGCGCTCTCGCTCCTCTGTTTCCTCCTACCTACTTCAGCGATCTCAGCGCGAGGATTTGGCAGCAAAAATCATCCTGCACGACACGTCCATGAGTTGCCGAATCGTTCATTATTTAGATGTTTTCAAGTCCGGCAGCAGCAGCGACGTCGTCGGCGATTAGCAGCATCGGTGTCGTCTCCCACAGGGCCTCCTCCAAAGCGTGACCCTGTTCTAATCCTGCCGGGCTTTGTTTCTGACAAAGCAAGCTATCTTTCTCTGAAGGAGAAATTGTAAGTGAGCGAAAAAGACAGATAGCGATTCTAAGCGATCGGGTTTTGATGACTGATTAAACTGTGTGATGATTCGAGGGAGAGCCAGGGATATGACTGCGACATCATTGATGGTATTACCACTTTTCCCCTTCAAGATTCCAAAAATTGCGAAAGTTTTGAAAGTTGCGTCCCTTCCAACTTGTGATGAAATCAGTGAATGCGATTGACTGGGCCCCTACATTCTTCGGGCAGTCGTTCGAGTTCTACCTGGAGAGGTACAGCTTACTCGTCCATGAGATGATGATGCCAGCAGCGATGAGCAGCAGCAATAGCAGTAGTAGAGTTTAAGCGACAGATGTTGAGGCGGAATAATGGTTAGTCGGGGATTGCAGCTGCAGCAGCAGCAGGACATGATCGAAAGAAGTGATAGTAGCAGTAGCAACAGTGAGCAATAGAGCACAACGGTATGGTTCCAAGCATTGTTCTCGAATGCTACCGCCTGCCAATTCGATACATATTCAATTCCCCTCCAAATAAATGAACAGGATAGAAGAGGGTGCTCTCTCTCTGCTGCAGCGTACTGGCAGTAGAAAGCTCAACGTTGTTGGCCACAGTGCTGGCGGTGAGTATTTGCAGACGACACGCCCCCGGAAAAATGCGACTCGCTCCCCACACATGTCAAGGATTTTAATATTAAGAATCGATGCGAATATAATTGTAAGACGACTTAGGTATCTTTACAGTATTAATGTCACTTAGGCTGGCTCGCACGGCTATGGATGGGGAGCCCATCCTTGAGCTACAATGGACGACGGTCAGCGAAAAATAAAGCAATCACTTGCTTGAGCTAGTAGCAGTTGAACATATCCAACCATATCCGGCTTTGTTTCCCCCACCCACCTCCAGATATCATGGAGCACCTCTGGTGTCGAGTTTGATTTGCCTCGGCACTCCTCACTATAGGTGTGTGCATTAGATGTGACACACACACACACACACGCACGCACGCACACACATATAGACAGACACACAAACACACACAAAGCTGTGATGCATCCTTCATATACGAATTAAAGTTTTGTAAGTATGCATGCAGCTGACGAGAAGACTTGCCATTACCTCTCCGCGTATTCTAATCGACGCACATTTGACAACCTAACAAAGCTTGGAAGATTACCCATTTGGACGAGTCAAAGAGACAATACGAGGTCTGTTATATATATATATATATATATATATATATATATGTGTGTGTGTGTGTGTGTGTGTGTGTGTGTGTATGTGTGTCCCCTTAAACTCCGCGTACAATAGGGGAACGATTGGAGGAGGGGGGGGAGGATACACCCGGCTACGAGAGAGCCAAGGGGAGCAGCTTGTGGTAATAGTGATAGCTTGAAAAAAACCCTGAGAGCTTGCCTACTTTTTTAATATTATACCTCTACCTACTCTTGTTCGCATGGATATGATTCTCTTTCTCCCCCTAGGCTTTGAAAGCTTCGTCCTCCCCTTAACCCTCTTGCATGACCTCCCTTGATTCTATAGTTATGGCACACATGATTCGCACCGCTTCAGGTACACAAATTTATGCTACCCAGGAGTTCATCATCAGGACGTGAGGTAGTGGGGATGAATGATGATCGTTAAGAGGAGGAGGATGATGATGATGATGATAATGATGATGATGAAACGACGATGGCGACAGGACGGAGACGATGATGTTGACTACAACATTGGACGTCTTGCTTCGTTATCTTTCCAGAATAAGTATTCATGTAAAACGAATCATGAAAGCATATTAGCATAAATCTCCTCACAAAGAAAAAGCAGATGATACAGCAATAACAACCGGACAACAATAGCACTGCTTTATAGTATCTGGCTTACTTCCTAGATTCATGCATTCACCTAGGTACGTGTCGGTGTGTGGTCGTGCAATCAAAGGGAAACAATGGCGGCCAGGTGACAGAATAAAAGAGAGAGAGAAGAGAGAGAAAGAGAGAGAGAGAGAGAGAGAGAGAGAGAGAGAGAGGGAGAGAATGGAGGCGACAACTTGCATCGAACTAACATCCCATACTATTACGTTTCAATCTATATTTTCCATGTTATCTCTTCTCTACCTTCCCACCAGGAGTAAAAATCGAAGAATTTGTTGCACATAGCGCATATAAGGCAAATTGCGGGAACGGAGACGTTTGGGTATTACGATGTTGTGATTTACATTGTGAGCTGTAGGAGCTCTAGATCAAATAATCAAAATAGAAGGATTGTGCATAGAAATAATCGGCTTTTGGCTCCTCTTTCATATCATTTTCATGTGCATGGAATGCTTTCACGTATAGATGTTGTTATAAACGTACAGGGAGATGGAGTTACCGATTTAAAGTCCTCCTTGCTTGAGGGATCTGAGCATGTTGTTCTCCCCGGATGTATGCACTCGCCGAGCTCTTCATCGTGGTATGGAAGTGAGCCTTTCTTCGATGCCTGGGCCGAGTTCCTGTTGTAGGTTTTGCTTCAGCACAATTCATGTTGTTGGGCAAAAGCTTTGACAATAAAGGTTTACCATCGTCGCGAAAGCTCATGTAGTATATAAGTATCTTTGTGATTAGTCACAGATTGTGTGCAATTATTATTCATTTGTTGCTGTCCATGCAGATTGTATGGCGCACATGCACTCATGCTGATAATAATGACATCAATGCTGTGTCAATCATGCATGGTAGAATATTGAGCATTGATGAACTTTGAACTTCGCAATTATGCAGTCGCCATGTACGCGTGCTTTGTAAGCAACATGTACTCGACAACCCTAGAGCAAACAAATCATCTGCACGTGCCAGGCCGCTCATGTGCCGCAAAAATCATTAAGAAGGTAATTTGGCAGCCCTGCTGCTGTACGCATTACTAAAAGCTCATGCTCAGTTTGATTGCATTTAGACCTTGCATGTAACCTTCATCATGTGTAAATAAGTCTGGACCATAAGGCCTCCACTCCGGGAACCAAGAACGTCAATATCTTCCTGTACTTTGCGGAAATTTTTGCCTATTGCATGATGATTGCCTTCATTACGTGCACAATCTTGACTGTACAGGCCACATACATGCAGGGGGGGAGGGAAGAAGCGATGCAAATCGTGGGGGCCGATTCGCTTTGCGAGTACGGGGGAGGTAATTAAGACAGCTTGGTACATTCGCAAGACAATTAGTGCTGTCTGTCCGTGATTGCGTCATAAACCTTGCGCTGCCGATGAGAACAGGACGTGTTTTAAAAACGCATCAACTCTCATGCCCTCCACTGTGGTGTCGAGATTCATCTTCCGAGCAAAGAGCGAGCACTGTCGCATTTGCTTGAATGTCGCGAGCCGAATTCTCTTGAACAGCATCGGATGATTCCTAGAGAAATCCTCCTCGGCCTCCGAAGGCTCGAAATGGTTCCATTCCATTCTCCACGAGACAAAGGAGGTTTTGGCGCTCACTTCAAGCGGGACGCTTCGATTCTCAGCAGCAGCGCCTTTCGTTCTTACGACATTGATTGGATACGTCTCTTCTATAGCAGATGGGACCCCGTTTCGCACAGCGTCTAGCCATTTTCTGATCAGAGGTTGGAATATGGTTGGGAGAGGCACGCCCTCTTGTTCTACCACAAGTCGCTCGTGCTCCTGGATGAAGGCCAGCATGTCGCTGCGACGAAGATAAGTCCACGTTTCGGCCTTCCAGATGGGCCGTTTCTTTATCTCCTCCTCGGCCTGGGAGCGGCTCCAACCCGACCTTCGCCCAAACACCGAATGGTCTGTCGACCCAAGGAGTTGTCGTGCCTTGCTGAGTGTATGGACCGGCACATGCGAGTCGGAAAGCAAGATGCATCCGAACACATCCTCATCCCGCAACAGAGTCTTGTACCCCCTCGTCATCACCAGAGTGCTTGCGGCCCATGCGGAGGGTGTGTGGGGAAGAACGTTGTGCCTGAATCCAAGCTTTGGAGCCTTTTCTACGGTTACATCTAGCGATGAGTAGTGAATGACGGCTTCCCACTCGCTCGTTTCTGATTTGGTAAAGTATTTCGCCCACAATTCAGCGAATGTTAACCGATCGTTGACAAGAAATAGGAAGCCCAGCTTCCCACTCACTTCTCGACAATTTAGCTCTCCTTCCAGGACAGCATGGCACCATGCACCGGTGCCTGTTATACGATAGCTATGAATCCTGACGTTTCTGCCATCCGTTTGTGAGATGTTAGAGGCATTTACGGCTGCTTCGGTTGACACCCCACCGTTCATTGTGGATGATGCGCCCGCATTTCGGAAAGCTCCGCATGCGGAAACGTAGCGGTGGGGTTTGGACGCGCTGGGTTGTGTCGTCAGATTTACTTCCTTGAGGATCTCTCTGCTTCCTGCATCGAGCGTCCCGAAATCGTGGAACGTGTCTATGTCGCTATCTTCCTCAACCATCCAGAAGAAGATCACGCCTGCCAACAGCAAAGGCACATACGGACACTTGCCTGAGCCCATCCAAAGCATCAGCCAGAGTCTGTGCACACACGTCATACGTCATAGGTGACCCCAGGCGAGCAACGACGACACAGATCGTTAATTAAAATGCGGTGTAGACGTGTGGGAACCTGTCTACTGCATCCTGTGAGCGCGGTTTAGCATCCAAGAACCCTACGCGCTCATACACGAAAGCTGAATGGAGGGAGGCAGCGGCGGATGACGATTATGCACGACGGCGGAATCCGCGTCCCAGTGCACTAATGTGACGCAGCGCCCATGCTTATTGCACAGCAAGAAGCATGCCTCCCTCCCGTCTTCGATATCTTTGGAACTGCGACATGAAATTACATGGAAATCCTAGGAAATCCGGTTAAAACCCAGGGCATTTTTGCCTTGTTTGTTGCAGTAGTACCAAAAGCTGTTCTCCCGACAATGCGGCGTCGTCATCGGGATCCAGAGAACTCTGGACTCCGAGAAGTGGCTCCCCCTCCCTCTCCTGTCGGCCCCCCCGGCCAGCGCTCGGAGCATACGCCATCCGCGGATGAGGGAGCTGAAGATCTTGGCCCAGGTGTACTGCCGGTCCCCCGACCGGCAGAAGAGGCCTTTCGCGTAAGAAGAATAAGAATAAGAAGACTACGAGTGAGAAATCCATGCAGGTTTGTTTCCTTGACAGCTCCAATATTCATTACAGGTATATGGCAGTCCAGATAATCATACGTGCAGCTCTTCTTTGCCCGTTGCTCTTCGTCGTTATAGCAATGATCACCAGATACAACAGATCCCAATCTGAGAGTTTGCCCAACAATAGCGTTAGCGTTGCGTTCCAACGTGAGATTTCCGAAGTGGCAGCAGGATCAGAGCTCTACCCAGCCACCTCCATCATCCTCACAGGAGTTTGCCGTGATGTCGAGGCCTTTCTTCCCAAAGTGCTTTCAAACATTCTAAAGATTACGTCTGCGTTCTCCAGATCACTCGTGGTGATATTCGAAAACGATTCAAAGGACCAAACAGCCGGAATGCTGAAAGGCTGGGCAATCAATCGCAACGTAGTTCTCCTCACTGGTGACGGGTTGGGAGAAGGCCGCAGGGAAGCACGGCTCGCAATGGCAAGGAACTCCATATTGTCGTACATCAGGGAGAAGGAGTTATTCCTTAAATACGACTATTGGATCAATATAGACATGGACGATATTCTCAGTTTCTCTGATATCTCTCCGGAGGTGTTCCAAACAACATTGACAGATACAAGGAGTTGGGATGTAGTCTGTGCGAATACCTGGCCTGAATGGTAAATTGTATTATGCCATTGATTCTGAAATGTTATTTCCCTTCTGCTGTTCCCCGGGCTGGTCGTGTTTGAAGAAGCTAGTTGCTGACGCATCATCATCATCATCATCATCATCATCATCATCATTCCCCTACTCTTCTTCGTACGTAGGTACTACGACCGCCTTGCCCTTCGTACGGTAGAGGGTCCCGTAAAGTCCGAGGGATGCCCTGACGACTCTGATTGTCATGAGAACCGTCCTATCAATCTATCGGCGTGGTTCAAGGGTACGAATTTGGGGCAGGGGATACCCTCGTCCTACCCTAGTTGGCTGTCCGTTGAGTCGTGTTTCGGGGGGTTGGCCATTTATCGCCTCAGTACTGTCGGGGCTAGCAACTGCACGTATGACGGAAAGGATGACTGCGAACATGTCCCCTTTCATGGCTGCATCAATCGTAACGGTGGGGAAATGTTCCTGAACCCCTCCTTGGTGCCTTTTCGGATACCCGAAGATACAATACCTCACTCACCAGCGTGGGCCATAACGCATTAGTGCTGCACAAGCTGAAATTAGAAATATTCTTTCGGAGTTGGCATGGCACCTTGCCACTTGTCGCACCAGGAGCTTTCTCTGGGTAGCTAGAGTTAATAGGCTTATGCAATATTAGATCGATAAGAAATGTGTTGCACTTCAGACGCTATCACAGTGTCACATCTCTGTTAGATTTAGATGCTACCTTGAAGCTCCTTTCACAGTACCCCACTACGATGCGGAGGAAGGGAGGAACAACGTGACTTCATAGTGTTCGCACATGCCCTCGCACGCTACGATTGCGCGATAGAATTTTGGCGCATCGTAGCCACAATAATAGCCATCTGTATTTGAAGCTCGCGTTGGGACGGAGCAAGAGTGCTGTCGACTTGTTGTACTTTTCTGCATGTGCTCTGCGTGGCATGTGCTATAGGATGGAGGCGCTTAAGATTACGCCTACTGCATAGCTAATAACTAATAACTAGCAATGCATAGATAATTCATTAGGATGACCATTAAAAAAATGTTATAATTTATTCATTACATCCGTCCTATATTTATATTTATAGTGTATGATTCGAGGCAGGCATCGCCTTCTGCAAATAATATGCATAGCTAAGGCAGCATCAACAGGTGACGTGTATTTGCTCGAAATTCCATTGCCACTCTTCTACGCTCGTTGGCGGCGACATTTGCTCAGCACTGGGCATTACAAATAACGCGACCTGTCCATAGTCTGCTACATGCAATAGATGCATGTGAGATGGACACACCTCTTTACGGCGCGCAGCTCTTCTAACTCTATAAATACGTGTGTGCGTGCCGTTTCTACATCGAGTGCCTTGTGTCTAGGGCAATACAATTCTTAAAGTTGAAACTTAGTTGCCATCGCTTTCTGTTGCCATTCTTTTCATCCAAACAAATGTCAGGCCAACGCTCTAACAACCGTGTGCTTACGTTCTCGTGAAGAAACAGCAACTATATCTATGCTTTTCTTTCCTCTTCTTCCCCTTCCGTCACAACGAAGGCCAAAGATCGATACAAACGGCATCTGATTCGCTCTTGGTAAACTTCTTCGACAAGCTCCCATCCCTGAAGATGCACAGTGAATTTTCGGAACCAACGACATCGAAAATAAATAAATCAATCTCACCATTGATGTCGGTATGTCCGGGCGCTTGTGAGGGGTGAGAACCACTAGAAACGGGGCCAATTCGCTACATGTAAACACATTAGTAAGGACAACGACATTGGATCTTCTATCACTCGCATGTTGGGTTTTGCCTTAATTGCGAAAGCATTGCCCACAGCATTGACTTCGACGCTAGGTGTAATGCAAAAGAGCTGATAACCAGGTCGAACCTTCGTGGACAAAATAAAAATATTTTATCAGGTGCCATCTAATGTAGAGGGAATATGCCCTTGCCTCTTCTCTGAATAGCAGCCGTTAGCAATATCCTTGAAGGAGTATTTTTCAGCCTCCATGCCAGTCCTCTGAGCATAAGCCTACCATAGCGTTCGTTGTCGTTTCCCCACAACAACAGTTGTTACCACGGCGCACAAAAGATGGGGTTTTAACTGAAAGGAAGACTACCTTGAATGTGTATGGATCCGTCGCTGTGAAGTTGCACTTCGCCTTCCCGAGATATTTTTGAAGTGCAATCGTCGCCTGGAGTGGTCGCAAAGTTTTTGGAGGTCAGAGGCATATGAGTTCGCTATTATTACTATGTTGCAGATTAGTCTCTTTGATGAAAAACTCTCTTCATGCCCACCTCTCCTGATCCGCAAGCCAGGTCGAGTACAGAAGTTATCTTACCCAATACAACTTTCGCCCCTCCCCCCCCCCCTCCTCCAGTGCACTTCGAATCCACATCATCACCAGCCTTTCGGCCACTGGCCGTCGCGGTTACCCATTTCTTCATCGCGATATTTAGGACCCGCTGGATTGCTGCATCATGCGGATTTACGTACTTTCCGCCGAAATTGGCGTAGAAATCTTTGACTCCGTGAGTCTCGTACTCTCGACGCACAGACCCTGCAGCCGAAGTGGAAGAGGAGTAGGACGCAGATCGTTCAGGCGTTCCACCCCCTTTACAGCTGCCATCCCACCCCTTCTTCTTCTTCTTCATTACTTCGACGCCAACCACAAGCAAGGTGATGAAGATCGTTAAGAGGCGTCTCAATGACCGTCCGTGGGTGGCCTGACTGGGCCGAAGCCAGGGAGGAGGATGAGCAGGAAGAGGGTCCAAAATTTTGATTGTCGGGAGAACTTCGAATGACATCCAGTTTTTACCTGCGACATGGTGATTAACATGTCGTAGTCGACAGAATAGTAGGGTTTTTGTAAAAAATATTTAGGGAACATCTACGCGGGAAACTTCCACGAAAAGTTTCCGCACTAGTCAGCGTCCAGCGAGCTTTGAAACTGCCCTTCCGCTCAGACCACGTGGCAACTCCCCCCCCCCCCCCCCCCTAAAATCCTGCATTCTTCGCTTGTGAACAAGACCAAAGTCGTGTCATGAGTGGGAGTGCAAA
>ADNK01001965.1:57500-147897 GCA_000320545.1 Bigelowiella natans CCMP2755
CACACACACACACACACACACACACACATACACACGTACAAATATTTGACGTAGGTATCACCGGCTTAGAAGACGCCTCAACTGTCCTAAAGCTGCTCAAGATCAAAGTCAGCTGTCGATTGATCCTCCCCCTCCCCCAAAAATCAACCCTCCCTCATCTATGCTTCTTTCTCTTGAGCGTTAACGTGTTGTTGTTGTTGTTGTTGTTGTTGTTGTTGTCAGGGCTACGAAGTGCAGGACCTTGGCGACAACGAGATGGCAAAGCAACACGCTCGATACCTGGGAGGAGGACGAGCGTAAGTGAAAGCAGCCTAACTATTGTTGTATATGTGGGAGGTGGGGCGAGGGAGAGGGAGGGAGGGCCTCCACGCCTGCCTGCTATTCTGTGACGACACACAACATTTCTTCTCTTCTTCTCCTCTTTCTCCGATGAAAAAATATCAGGACTTTGGATGATGAAGTCCTTTATCGCTTCGAGTTTCCCGAGCGCCCTGGAGCTTTAGAGGTCGTTCTCACGCGTTATTATGAGTCAATTTCGGTGTTGTCGTCGTCGTCGTCGGGGAGGGGGGGGGGGGTTGACAATTGTCATTCCTGATACACACTCTCCTTGAGGCAAGATGAATATGTTTGTACCTCCTTGTGCTCTGTGTGACGCGTAACAAATGTGTACACGCATTCGTCTGCAAACAGGACTTTCTGAATTTTATGAGCGACGAGGACCGAGCTGTTCCCTACAATGTTACGATGTTTCACTATAGAAACAGGTTCGGCCGATTCGTTCTTTTGAGAATTTTTTTGGCTTTTAGCTCCCCCCCCCCGCTCCCCGTCCCTTCTCTCTCTTCTAACTCCTCATCCACCATTGCTTGATGGCTGAGAATATGTCAGAGCATCATAATAGACACTACACACGCACACACACATGCACGCACACACACACACACACACACACACACACAAACACATACACCCACTGAATTGTGCTGTTTCAAACCCACTGTCATTCCCCCCTCCCTCCCCCATCCCCTACCCCCTTTTTACCTGCGCCAACAGAGGATCGTTGGAAAACAGCGTGTTGGTTGGAATGCAGATTAGCAGGGAGAACAAGGAGGGCCTGGAGGCATTCCTGGATCAGCTAGGGTAAGTAGCACCAAATACAACGACAAAAGATATTATGCACATGGCAGGCTCCCAAATCTATGAAAACAGGAAGAGCGGGTCGCCGTAATTGAAAATTCTTGCCGCTTCTCGATGTATTACGCTCGTCGTTCCGATGCCGACTTACCCATCACATGCCGCCGCAGATTCACCTATTTCGAGGAGACGGACAACCTCGTCTACAAGCAATTTCTGTGTCACGCTGGAGGTAATCATTACCAGCTACGAACAATGACGCCGATGCATGCTGCTTGAATAATTGTAAACGTTTTGTCTGACGCACGGGTGCATGGTTGCTTCTTAGACGCTCAGCCTCCGGTGATCAAGAGATCGGGCAGCAAATTCTACTGAAATGATGATGTATTATGTTAGTGATTCATCGCAGCAATAAGCAATCCAGTTGCACATATTATACCGCAGTACTTTCCGGATGATGCTAATGTGCACTAATGATTAAAACATTGTTATTATCATGTACAACTGTGCTATGGAATACATGCACACTCGGGTTCTAGACGTACGTAGCTTTTATATGCATTCGATCTTGTGAGATAATGTACATGTCGTGTCATTAGTCACCTGCATATCAGGCGTGCATGCGGGATTGTACTTTTGCATATTGAGTAAATTTGCATATTGCAATCGACACACGTCGCGCACCACTTACCACACGATGCTGATGCATTTGCTACAAATGCAAAACGACATTGCCAGCAGCATGCCATGTACGTAATAATACGTACATCGAATGCGCGTGCTGCCTTCGGACACAGCTGTATCACATGCATGTGATTAACTGTGCACCATGGTAGCATGCATAACCTGACTTGAAAAATGAATTCCGAATATTAAAGCTTCATGACAGCACAACACGCCCAACAGCAGAGACTGCAATGGACACGACTTATTGAATGCTTGTGGAGCAGCCGCGCGGCATTGCATGGACACAGCGCTCTCTAGCTCTGGAGCTACACACACATGTGAGGATCATAATTGACAAAAATTGACAATATTATTAAATCCGTCAAAGTGCACATTGCATGCCCATGTATTCATGTAGCTATTATGTGTAATGTACACACACACACACACACACACACATATATATATATATATATATATATATATATATATATATGTTTATATCATATAAGCATAGGAGCGATGACTGACACAACGACGAGACTGATATTATTTTAATAATGACGCCGTTCCTATGTGTATTATATATAAAATAAATATAGCGTTAAACAAAGTTCATGACCCATGCTCATGACTATGTGCAGGTTTTGGAAACGTCCGTTGGATGCGTAAGGCAGGTTGCCGGTAACGAGAATGGAACTGAAGACGTCGAAACTCCGCAGTACGGTTGCCCCGAGTTAAACGTAGAGTGCAAGCTCGCCGCCTGCGCGGCGCTGAGTTCCGTCGATAGGATGAGGACCTGCCACATCTTTCCGGAGAAGCCGAACGCGCCCCCATATTCCTTGCCTACGTGGAGCTCCTCCGCGTTGTTTGCACCCGTGAAAGACCCGGTTCCCTTGAGCACGCCGTCGATGTAGACTTTCGCTGTCTTGGAGCCGGCTCCCGCGCTCCGCGTCCAGACCACGGAATGGGCAGATGCGCGCCCGGCGGCGTCGAAAACGCCCGGAGCGGTAACAAGGTTGTTGATATAATTCCCATCCTGCACGCCCATCATAGTGTTACCGTTGTCCTTCCCTACGAACCAGTCGTCATTCCCACTAGGGTCCCGACTCCCAAAAATAGCCGAGTAAGTCTGTGTGTCTGTGCCTGTATATTGGAACCACGCCGCGACACTGAAGGCGCCGGTTTTGGCGTTTATGTCGCCCATCGTCAGCCCTGTGTTTACCGAACCCCCGCTGAAGGCAACATGTCCGCCCCCACCTGTGCCCGCCGCAACGCTCCCCACAACCGCCCCATCCTTTGCCAGTGGGCCAATGTCCTTCCAGACCCCCCCCGTCAGCGGGTGCACCCCCGCGTTGTAGTAAGCCATGACGTCACTGGAGCACGCCGTGGAGTCGACGAGTTGGGGTAAGATGACGAGAAGAACGACCGTGAGGAGCCACGGTCGAGGAGGAGGATAATGGGGACCATGATGATGATGAGGCGCCATTCTCATGACCCTCATGACGTTACATGTACACTTTGCAGTAGAGGTAACGGATTCATCCGATGCGAAATTCGATGTTCAATTTGTCAGCAACATGGGTCGTTTGTCTAGGCAAAGAATCATGCGACCCTTATCCTAGATCTACGAACAACCGAACAAGTTCTCATTTTCCTTTCTGTGCACGAAAAACACTGTTGGTTGGTCAGGAAATGCATGTCTCTTTTGACATTGTGCACACATTTTTGAAGTCCTCGCAATGATGTTTGCTGAGGCGGTGCTGCATGCACATGCCTGTCTCCCATGTGGTTCTGGCGCATGTGGATTTGCATCAATGCTTTGTTCATTGTTCATTCATTGTTCATTGGGCGACTTGTGTTCAGCCTGACCAAAATGAGGTGCTGATCAACAGGGTGCTGACGAGTGCACGTGTGTTGAAAGTCACATCCTGGCACCCTTGACTGCCCAGCTGCAACTCCTCGTGAGAGAACGATGCCGTCTCAGTCTGCCTGTTGGTTTTTGCAAGTTGGCTGGTCACACGTGGCCAACAGCCAGCAGGTGCAACCAAGGATGAGGTGCCAAACTTGCCAGCAATCAATCACGGTGTGGCGTGCAAACGACAAACT
Organism: Bigelowiella natans CCMP2755; assembly: GCA_000320545.1. Lineage (NCBI taxonomy): Eukaryota > Cercozoa > Chlorarachniophyceae > Bigelowiella > Bigelowiella natans. The sequence goes on from ADNK01001965.1 coordinate 61,407, forward strand.
CCAGCACTTTGCGTGCCAGCGTGTCAAAGCAGTGAAACTCACCAGAGAAAAAACTTTTTTGAAACGATTTCCGTTTGAACACTCGCTAGCTCACTTCCTTGTGCCATCACTGAACACCAAAAAGTGAAAACACTTGATGGGGCAACGTGTGCCAGTCTAGCAGTGAAACTTGCTTGACATTCAACAAGATGAACACGTCAATCCTGGGCAACATCAGCATCGCATGTACTACTGCTAGACTGCTAGCTTGCTAGCTTGTGCATTCGGCCCATCTAGCTATGACGATGAAAAATCATGGCACCGCTGATGATTGACATGCGACACGTTGCACAAGACCTCAGTTTCAGTGCACACGATGGCACATTAGGCATCTAGGCATGTGCGCATGCACATCAAGCCGTGAACAATTCAACGACCCCTCTGGGTCCTACTAGCCTAGCTAGCTAAAGCATGAACTTTGGCTTGGCTAACACCTTGCTAGCTACGATTAGACAATGGCCATCAATGTACTTGGCAGATTTGACATGTCTAGATGTGCACACCTTGAGGACATGAATGAAACAATGAGCTGCGCATGCACATGCAGTGATACCAAAACGCTTCTGGAAGTCCACAATGAGGCCTGTGTAGGTTTCGTAGCTGCTGCTCATGCAGATTCATTTTTCTCGCTACGTCACGTCCCTTCGTAGTTTAACATCATTCTTCGCTCACATCGTCCTCATTGCCATATGGGTTTCCATCTCTAATTTTGCCTTTTTCAACTTTGAAGGTGTAGCTTAGCCCAGACCCCTTCCATAGATTAAGGTCAAAAGTATCCAGATCTTTTGCCTCAGGATTGTCGAAGGAGCGACCGGTCAGTCGCTCACACGCCACAGTGTTGCCGATGGTTAAGGGTGCATGTGTTGAGCATACTCGTTCACCATCACCCCCCTTCAGCGTACACATGTATGCTGTTCCATCGCCAACCACTGTCGCGACGCCGTCGTTTCTGCTCATCGACGAGCAGGGAAAAGACGGAGGGAGGGAACGAAGTTAAACCGAGTCCAATGTTAACAAGAAAAGTAACTTCTTTCTCTCCCCACAACTCTCTCTCTCTCTCTCTCTCTCTCTCTCTCTCTCCCCGTAAAACGTGTGCATTCATTCCATCTCTTCTTAATCCCCCCCCCCTCTCTCCCTCTCTCTCTCTCTCTCTTCGTAAAATATGCATTTATTTGATCCTTCTCTCTAATTTCTTTCTGATTTCTGCTTTCTCCTTATTCCCTAGGCACTTTGCCTTCCTCCACAGTTACTACCCGATAAGAAGCGCAGTTTCCTGGTCTACGCCAATGCCCCTCACGTCAGCGTCATTGGGGATATATCCGTCGTATTTGTTCTGGATGCGTGCGAGAAACACCACGAGACGGCCCATACGGTCGCGTACTTTGAAGTGTGTGTCTGAAATGGGAAAAAGGAAGAAAGGAAGAGAGGAAGAGAGGGAGGAGGAGGAGGAGGAGGAGGAGGAGGAGGAGCGAGAGGAGGAGGAAAGTATACACTTACACTTACAAACAACACACACACACACACACACACACACACACACCTATCCCACCCTCTCTAAGCAAGTTCCACAGTAGTAGCTAGCTAGTACTACTCCGCACCCGTGACGACGGTTTGGCTCTCGAGGTGGGTGTCAACCAAACTCATCTTGGGTACTATGGATCCATTTATGTTCTCATCGTAGGGATCTTCTAACGCCTCAGATGAGATGGCACTCCCATATTGGCCTGGGGAATAATTGCATGAGGGGGTATAATGACGACCAGGAGAAATAAAGAATGAAACGCATAGCAATGGGAGGAAGAAAGTGTGAAAGGAATGATCTTCATCCACATAACCCACATCGCTCAACCGCCTTTGTCGTAGTCCTCTCCCACCACCACCCCTCCATTATCATCATCATCATCATCATCATCGTTATCTATACTAAATGTTACCGGTATAGATATAGTCCCCTTGAATAGCGCAACCAGCAGATGTCCCTCCAATACTCACATTTCGGACTACCCTTGACGCCTCCAGCTCTGCTTCGAGTGCTGTTCCTTGGATGTCACCATCATCATCATGCAAGAGTAATCAGAGGATGGAGGGAACAAAGAATGAGCTCTCTCTTTCCCTCTTTCTCCCTTTCTCTCTCTCCCTCTCCATCCATCCATCCATCTATCTTTCTTGGGATAGAGTCAAACGAGTCGCACAACACTCACCACCACCCACATGCACCAAATATCCAGGGGATACAGCTTTCTACAATATATATATATATATATATATACACATATATTTAGTGTGTGTGTGTGTGTGTGTGTGTGTGTGTGTATTTCTCTTTTTCTCTTTAGATATATCTTCTATGAGCAGCACCCCACCTGCAATACGGTCGATGTACTTGCTTTGGTCGCCACCTGCGAAGAAGATGGCCTCTGCTTCTTGCACATATCGTAGCACCGATGGATCATTGGCTGATGATATCATTCATTTATTTATTTTGTACCACAAGTAGAGAGGAGAGAAGGGAGTAAATCAATAGTTAGTTGAGCATCAAGTCAAAATCAATAGATGATTACTCGATGACATTGTCGGCCAATGGTTACTGCACATCACCATCACCATCACCATCATCATCATCATCATCATCATCATCATCATAATCATACTAACTAATATGCACCTGCATCCCGTGAATTCAGGATAAGTGTAGCCACTGTACGAGCGCCACCAAAGGCCTTTATGTACTCATTGTATGCATCGGTTCCTGACTCGCGCAACACGAGAAAATCTCCCCCATCTGAGCGAGAAAGCTGCCATTTGAATGCTGCATCTACGTCGGAGCCGCCTCCCATTAGGACTGTCCCACCCTTGTGTTTTTATTGTTATTATTATTATCATTATTATTATTATTATAATTCCAACTAAATTGTCATGTGCTATGTTTTCACGAAGTAAGTTGTTATGGTTTGGCCTGGTGCTGCTGCTGCTACTGTGTAGGTTAGAGAAATGGCGGAAAGAACGAATGGTACGCTCGTGAAAATATGAGCTTCTCGTTGTTTTATCGGGCATGCAATGCAAAGCAATGGCAATGATGCAGTGCAATACAATGCAATGGTGCCGATGATTGATCAACCCGTTGATTGATAGTGTGGTACTACTACTACTACTACTACTACTACTACCATTATCATTGGAGCTAACACTAACTCAAACTACTATATATACCATTGTGTTTCTTGTGTCCTCGTCAGGTCTCTTGCACTCGTGAGAAGGGATACAGTAATAGTCGAATATGCCGTCATTCCCAGACTCATGGAACACACCATTTTCTTGTTTGTCGGAAACATTAATTTTACTGCCATTAGTACTAGAAGCAGTGCTTGTGCTGACGCCGCCGCCGCTGCTGCTTTTTTGAGGCCTTGAGGTTGGACGAACATGACGGTGTCCTATTCCCCCTCTTATAGTAAAGATAGAGTACATGTATGAGTGCTGCATAAAAACGATTATGTATAATTCACCATGCAAATACATATAGACTGTAACGGTATGCGCCTCATTTCACATACGGGAAAGATTCTAGAATTTCGGCCGCAAACTGGCTGGATTGTAACATCTAAATTAAGGGAAGGGATGGGAGAAGAAAAAGACATTAGTTGTAATTGTGGTAGTCGTCGTCATTATCGATGTCGTAATGAATCTTGTTATTACTTCCTTCTTCACAAATGTAATTCTAAGAGTACTAACGCACATGTTAAATTGCTATCCTTTAAACAAAAAAATGGAGAATTTACAATTCTTTCAAATTTTATTGGTGATGCTTCCTAGCTATGGAAAAGCATAATCCTGATGTAATATTATACGACGATAAAACACGACTATCAACTACATCCTACATATTCAGCTATCTAGAAAATCTTTTATTCCCATAATTGTGTGTGTGTGTGTGTGTGTGTGCGTGTGTGTGTGTGTGTGAGAGAGAGAGAGAGAGAGAGAGAGAGAGAGAGGAGAGTCAAGGAGGGAGAAAGGAAAAAAACAAAGCATGATGCAGTCTACTACTACCCCGCATCCTGAATGGCCTACGTTTGGGATGGAGCGCAACGTGTGAACACTGTCGTTGCCATAGAATTCCCGTATGTGTTGGACGTATGCGTGCTGTGCGGGGTAGTAGAAATAATAGCAGTATTAGTTGTTGTATTTATTTGTTTATCAGGTGGACATATTATGTGACACAAAATATACAACATCGCCATCATGTAGGATGCCTCAATAAACTACTGGTAGTAGGTCTAGACGTCGTCGAGGAAACAAACAAAACAACGTGTATATATATCATTGCGTTGCTACCATACGCTCCATGCGACAATATCCCTGTAAATAGGCCTCGCAGGAGTGATCTAGGCCGCCGTCATACGGGTCACACCCAGTGGTGCATTCATGCTCCGCCATGTACCTGCATTATCATTATTATCAGAACGGCGTGTGTGTGTGTGTGTGTGTATGTGTGTGTGTGTTCCGTATTGCATCATCCTGCTACTTATTTATGTAAATATGCATGCATGTATGTATGTATGTATGTATGTATGGACGTGTGCGCGCTACTACTATGTACGCATGTATGTACGCATGTATATATGTATGTATACTTTAAGGATGAAAAAGAAAAAAAGTAACACGAGTGGTGGAGTAAATATAGACGATAGACGATAGCGTCGACCTCATCCCCCCCCCCCCCCCGCTTCCTCCCTCCAGCTTCAATCGATCATCAGTAAATGCGTATCATCATCATCATCATCATCATCATCATCATCTTTGACCACCTGTGGTCACATACGTCAGCCTCCCCGGAAAGATATACGACGTTTCTGGCTGCATAGAGGCGCAAGACTCTGTCTATGGGAAAGCTACTACTTTGGAGGTAGCTTGGTTTGCTTCCCTCCAGTCCGTACCCGTAGGCGTTGTAAGTTTTAAGGCATGATGATGATAGGGAGGCGGAGGAGGAGGATGTTGGGGATGAGTAATTCCACCACCCATCCTCCTGCTTCTTGCTATCATCATCCAGAGCCATCTTCACGGAAAGGGGGACCTCAAAGGCAAACTTGGTGTGAAGAAGAGTCGAATTCTCGCAGAATTTACACCGCAATGTGCCGCGAGCGGGTAGCCGAGGCCTTTTCTTGTCGAGGTATACCATTGAAGAAGGATTGGCGATGTAGTAGTCTACCTGAGAAAATAGAAGAGAGGGGAGAGAGAGAGAGAGAGAGAGAGAGAGAGAGAGAACACCAAGACTGCTTCACTCTAATATTCGGCAAGATTTTCTTGAAAATCTGGACAACCAACCTTTAGCATGCGTTGGCGCATACCGAGCAGTGTTCCCGATGCTGCCGGCGACTCTCTTGGTAGCACTATCCTAGAGAAAAGTGCTAGTCGTTGCACGGTTTGGCCACCGGCAGAATGACCGGCTATCAGAACTCGATGCAAATTAGGGTATAGACGCTCGTCGCCCAACGTGGTCACCATCTTGTCTAGAACCTGATGAATAATCAAGATTATTAACTACTGCCTTTAAGTCTCTTTTGTCTCTGTCGTCTTCGTCGTGTATTCTATTCTTGTAACCCTAGCTATCTATCTATACGCGAACTCCATTAGCAGCACGGAGCAAGGACCTCGAAGCTTGACATTGTCGCCCCTAGAGAGGCGCTAGAATTGCCTCCCCAATTCCAGGGAAAACTCCCTTTGGAATCATCATCCCAGTACATTTCTTGTTCTCGGTCTAGGCCTTTGTCTGTTTCATGATAAAACTGTGGACCGAATATCAGCACCTTCTCAGGCGCTATCGATCCGGAAAGCTTGCTAATGGCTCCTGCCATGTATTGTGTGTATTCATCACCATTACGAGCTGCTCCATGTTGAACAATGATTGCAATTTCCGCTGATTTTTGTGGCTCTCCTAGTGCAGCTTGACCGATCGGATGCCAGATAGGGAAGGCGTTGTGCTAATGATAGTTTGGGAGAGAAGAACGATGACGACGACATGTTGGAACATGTGGATGACAATAGTGAGAATCACGTGGTGAATTATGGTACACCGTTCTTTTTGGGTAGTGCATTTAGCGAAACAGTGACGATTCTGTATCTTCCTGTGTGTGCAATTTGTTGATGCAGCAGCAATACCGTCGGAAGCAAATGGAGGTGCGACTTTCGTACTTGCGCCGTCTTGAGACACTGCGCGTCACCGTGCGTGCACCACTCGCACTTTGCTACATCTTGGGTCAAACCTTGGCCCACCTCTCCACCCGAAGGCAACAGAAGCAGAGGCGAAAACAAGAAGAGTCGCAGCATGGACAATGGAGGAGGGTGTTGAGGGATGGACAGTCGGCAAGAATCTCGAAGAAATCCGTCCTCATTTGAGTCTCTGCGACAATATATATCGACAGAATTTCCAAGAAATTCCGTCTCATTTTTATCTCTGCGACCGTGTCCATCGATTTGCAAGTGTCGTCATGCGAGGCACTGCGTTTCATGTTTTGCAAATGTGGGACGGACGCATCATAGACACGTAATACCATGTATCTGTCATACGCAATGAAGTGATTGAACCTTTTCAATAGTCATACTAACATAGCTATGCAAAGCAGCGGCTACAGCGCTTAGGTTGTGCAAATGTCTTGCAACATTTTGGAAATGTCTGATGTGGTCCATCATCAAGATGATCTGTGCGTGTGTGCCAGCATGGAATGCTGCTGCCTTCACTGTCTAGCTGTGCTAGCCGATGCACATCTTGTCCCCATTGACTCTAGCACTGCTACATACACTGCATCGTACACATCTAGACATGCTAGCATGTTTCAATCACATTTGCATGCATGCTAGCTAGCTAGAGCTAGCGTGAGACATGTTGCATGGTGTCTGCATGGTCCACGTACACATCACGCACATGCATGGATGCATGTTGTTATTCGTATGCTGTGGATGATGTCATGATAACTAGATAAATGTGAAGGTCACGGATGACAACCTCTTAAGTGTTTTCATCTGTCCTTTCTGTCATGCATGCATTCGACAATGAGCAGCTTGCGATGAACGTTTGTTTACATCCACTTTCACTCTCACTCGACGTAAGTAGCAACAGTAGTAGTGGTAGTGGTAGTAGTAGCAATTTGTACATGTCTCTAGTTGTCTGAATTGTCACAGAGCAGCTTGCACTGCTAGACTGCTGCTCCTGCCGCCTTCGAGTACTCCTAGTTTAATTCATTAATTCATAAGTACTGTTGTCCTCTCCACATGATAATGAGGAGCTACAACTGCTACTACTACTGGCACTACTGCTGCTTTTGCTAGTGTCCACATTGTCTTCTTCCTCCTCCTTGGCAGCAACAATAGCAGCATTGCTACCAGCATACGATGCGTATCCAGCAACAATCTTCAGTAGATGTGAGAGCAGTCCTATGTCCACCACACAGCAAGCACGCACACACAACCATATCAAATGTTAGAGACACTTCCTCATACAGGAACCAGACTCTTCCCCCTCCCCCTCTTATTACTACTACTGGCCGCATACACATCCTTCTTACCGCTACCGTTTTCTCTACTTTGAGGAGGAATAGTACCTAAATCGTGCTGCAACACGAGCAATGCCTTCAGCGTTCGCTTCTGTAAGGAGTTATCGATGGTGGCTCGCGTGACCTCATCAATAGCGTTCTGGAGAAAGAGATAAATACGTCAGATTGGCTCGTCGCCCTTGTTAATTCATAGTATTATATATTGCATTGCTCGCTTGAGTAGCGTATTCATCGACACCATCGTCGTTGTTTTGGGTTTCAAGCTCTTGTAGCTGCTACCTTGTAGGCCATGCTCTCTAAGTGAGGGTTATCCCCAGCCTGTAATAGGTATCTAAAGAGGAGGATAGCAGGAAGAAGCAAAGTACGTGTGAGTGCCGTGACCAGTGGTTAGAGGGGGGGAGAGGGATCATAGAGCTAGAATCCAGCAAACTCGTAGTATCACGACGACTGCACAACAAATAACATGCTTTCCTCCTCATGCATGCACGGAATGGGTGGTCTGCTCAGCGAAGGTGGCGCATATACGCTTCCTACTACCACTACTACTACTACTACTACTACTACTACAACTATTACCACTACTATCGAACACATAATACCTGACAATCTTCGTCCGTTTATACGCCACAGCATGGAATAACGCTGCATCAAACTTGCCGTCGCCGCCTTCTTGGACTGAGCGCATCAGATATATGGTGATAGATAGTCAGTGTACTACATCCATCATCGAGAAATGAAAGAGAGTAGTAGGGAGAGAGACGGGGGAGTCAAAAGGAGAGGAGAGATTTCACTATGATCAATCATTATTAGATACTTCATTTTTTCCTTTCTCTTCTCTCGCTCCTACCCCCCCCCCCCCCTACTTCTATTTCTCAATGCTAGGTGCGAAAAGGCTCTTTTGTTGCGCTGCTGCGACAATGGGACTAGTACCAGTTTTGTCGTCCTCCTCTTCCTCATCCTTCTCCTCGTCGTCACTAACCCCCCCCCCCCTGTTATTGATGTGGTTCGACACGCTGCTACCGCACTTGCCCTTCTTGCCATCCCGCTGGTGTTGTTTGCTCTTGTTCTTCATCAACAGCTTGCTATTTATCACTAGAGGCGCCTTGTTCTCAACGAGAGCTTTCACCGTGCACAAGTGCGTGGACTCGCACGTGGCAAATAATACGGGTGTGCCTTTGTCATCCGTCTCGATTGCACTCGCATGGCCTTAGGAGGAGGAGGAGGAGTCATCGATGGAAATATTAGCAATGTTTTCCTCTCTTTTCTCTCTCTCTCTCTCTCTCTCTCTCTCTCTCTCTCTCCTCCTTCCCTGGTGGTACGTGTTGCACGCATACAATGCATCCTTGTAATTTGCTGCTACAGCTGCTACTACTACTCCCTACCAACAACAACAACTGCTAGTGCTACCACTACTACTCCTACTCCAACGACCACGACTACTACCATTTTCGAAGAGCCATTTAAGCATACCGAGGTTGCCGTACGTGCTGGCCACGTAGCTTGGGGTTTTCCCCTGACAATCTTTGATCACGGGGTCGTTCCCCCTCTCCACCAGGAGCTTGGCAGTGTCGAGGCTCATGTGCGAGTGGGAGCACTTGGCGGCTAAGTGCAGGCAGGATTCGCCTGCTAGGCTGAGGTCGTTGATGTTTGCCTTGTTGTCGAGCAAACATTTGACCACGCTTTCACATCCGAGCCACGAGGCCCACAAGAGAGGCGTGAGGTTGCAGATGCTCATGGCTCCTATGGCGGCCTTGCGCTCTATCAGCAGCTCGACGGCCTCCAGGTGGTTGCACGAAGCTGCAAGCATTAGGGGGGTTCTTCCCACGGAATCTCGCACCGAGACGCCGCCGCCCTAAGTAAGAAGAATACGAACGCGTTTTAGGTGCGAGGTACGATGGTGATGATGACGATGTCATAGTGGGGGTGATGATGGCGATGAGAACGTAACTTCTCGGCAGATATCAAAACATCCCATCATTGAATTAATCATTATTAGTTGCTAGAGGTAACAATCATGGCGATCATCAAGTGTGTGTTCTAGTGTAAAATGAATTTCTTTCGACATCTCTTTCTTATTTTCTCTCTCTCTCTCTCTCTCTCTCTCTCTTTCTCTCTTCTCTCACCAGTCTATTATCGAGCAGCCATCGTAAGATCTTGGAAGAACCAGCTTTTGCGGCCATGAGAACTACCCCGTGCCCGTTTATATCCTTCGCATTAACGTCGGCCTTTTTCTTTACGAGCCACTCGGCTGTGTGGTGCTGGCTCCCAGCAATCGCTACCAAAAGCGGTGTCTGGCCAGAAGTGTTCCGTTGCTAATCATGTGCATTTAAAGGCAGTAACAGAAACGCCAGATATCAATTCATTGCCACCGTATGTACCGGGAGCGAATCGGAAGTAGTGGAGACAAAAACAAGTTAAAGACCCATACAAACAATGATATACATGGATGATATTATATCATTATCCGCAGGATTCGCGCGTGTTGTGTAGTGCGCGCGTGCACACGCACACACACACACACACACACACACACACTCACACTCCACTGGATGTATAACTAACTACAGCGCCCACCTCGATGGACGCCGGGTTTCTATCCAGCAGCCACTGCAAACACCAAAGGCTACCCTCTTTTGCAGCCGATAGAATCTGCCAGAAAGAGTAATCACAACCACCACTATCATCATCAGCATCACGGTCATCATGAGGTGTCTTCGGGTTCAATTCTTTTTTCCTTAAAATTAAAAAAAAAAAAGGTGACAAATACTATCATTATCATCGTTGTCATTATCGTTGTCCATTCGAACCAGCGTGTTTCCGCCGGCGTCCGCGCTATCAGCACCGCCCATAGCCACAAGCTCTCGTGCGACCCTGAGGTTATCGTTGACCACAGCGTAGTGCAGTGCCGAGCATCCGTCGATGGTTGTCGCGCTCACAGAGTCGTGGCAGTGCCGAGCCACCTGGTCGGTGGGTTAGGGGGGGGGGGGGGGGGGTGTCATAGTCTTTTTCTAAGTCTATAAGTCATCGTCATCATCCCCATCATCCTCGTCGTCATGTTTGAACGAATCATCATGCGGAGTGTTATCCGTCATCATCGGCATGCCGCAACTACAATTCACACACACACACACACACACACACACACACATATTATATATATATATATATATATATATATATATATGTGTGTGTGTGTGTGTGACATCGCTCATGATACCCAGTGCAAGCACTTCAGCGAACCCCCAACTGCCGCACGCATGAAAGCCGTGTGGCGCAGCTGTCGCGTCAGGTTATTGTCCCATGAGCACCCGTGGTTATGGAGCCACTTGGATATCTTTAGCTCGCTCTGATAAGAGAGGAGCCGCATCATGTATGTGTCAGTCAGTGTGCTGGGCAACGTGTGCGATAATTCTCAATTCCTCGAATATCATCAGAAGAAGCAGAAAGAGTGAGTGTTGGCCATCATCATTATTATCATGATCATCATGTACGGTACTATGCAGGGATGGCATATGGCAAGCACGCGCGTTGTGCGAAGGTGGCGACCAACCTTCTCCAATGCGTAGAATAGCAGAGGCATCAATCCCCATCTCGCGACGGAATCTTCTTGGCACTGGTCGTTGTTCTTCTTCTTCTTAGCATCCACATTGTCCGTGCTGCTACTGCTGCTGCTGGTCTTATCTTTAGCTTCGGGTTCTGTTCCCACAACTATTTCTTTCTTATCGCATTCCTTTGCCTCACTAGACTCCGACTCACGCAGCTTCCTTGCCTCTTCCTGGCTTACTACTACATCGTCCTGCTCCTCCGCCTTATCGTCGTTTGTGTCGTCTATTCAACCCAGCATAACCCAGAATATGAAGGAGTGAGTGGTGAGACAGGAAAGGGGCGAGAGAGGGGGAGGGACCGGAGAATATACAACATCTATACTCCGAGAAAAGGAAAAGCTAAGCGTACCGTGCACGGGGGAAACAGCAGTGCGATTACTCTTGTTCGGTTGTACGACGTGGAAAATCTGGTAGGAAGATATGATTGATGATCAGCACGGCAAGGACAATGGCTGACGTGTTAGTGTCCGTGAATGTGGAGCACAACAATTCATCATCATGATGTGGCTGCTTCCCTTTTTACCGGTGGTTGGGTCAGTGGCGGGATAACCATCTTCCCAATGCGCACTGAATCATCATGATATGCGCCTTGGGAAAGGAGGTACCTGTTGAAGTTCATAAAAGCAATTATATTCTTATGCAAGCACACATGGCCGGCATTTAATTTAAATGTTATTATTTTTTTATCGGGCGATGATAGTACTCTATGCATTCGACATGGCCTCCGTACGCAGCGCATGTAAGCGGGCTTTCTGCGTCTTGAGGGGACTGCCGGTTCAAGATTGCCTTCCCTGAATAGGGGGGAGGGGGATGAAGAAGAAACACTTTTAATCCCTAGACAAACTAAGAAGGGTAGTATATAACAGAAAAGATATCGAGAGTCCAAGACGTTTGCAGATCTTACACTAGCCTTAACACGAAATCCGGTAAAACTCAGGTATCAATTAGTACCTTCATGGAGCCACTTGACAACTCCCGTGTGGCCAAATCGAGAAGCGCACATGAGAATGTCCCTTCCGAACTTATCCGTCAGGCCTATGACCTCCTTGCTAGCATTCTCCATCAGGTGCTGCAGGCACTGAGAAAGTATACATCATCCCATACAGGAGGAGTCGGTGAAGCTTTAGTATATCACACACAAACACACAAACACACACACACACACACACACACACACATGAAGAAAGTGTTGTTTTATTGCGGCACATCTGACCTCCCTGTGTCCGTTCTTCGCAGCTAACAACAAGGCAGAGTCGCCGTTGTTTGACACGACAGAAATGGCCTCCTTCGATTTAGCAACAACTCCTTTTACATAGTCCAGATGACCATTAGCTGCTGCGTAGTGAAGAACCGTGTGCCCGCTGCAATCTTTACGTGGCGTTAACTTCTCCGTGTTCGAAAAGGCCTGTCAGTGGGACGTGAAAAAAGATCAAAACATCATATCTACCACCTAGAGGAAAGTACCACTAGTGATAGCATCTCTGCCGATAAGATAATTAGCTCTACGACTAAACTAATGATGCTACATCAGAAATGGTCGAAAGATCCCCCTTGTATGCAGCTTCAAAGACGGGATGGCAAAACCTGAAAGCAAAGAAATTCAAACCGGATTCCCCTTTTTTTTTTACATTTAGTTTTAGGTTTCTATGGGTACTTTCCGCCGTATTTTTGGAGAAGCCTACAGAGCTTATCTCTATCCCTCGGACACCTGGTACCATTGGTGGTGAATCCGTTACATCGTGATGGCGTCAAGGCACACTCTGCTGCAAATTTGATGTACGGTCAGACTTACCGTAGGGCACACAGTTGGATCACACTTCTTTGTGTTTCATCGCATACGTTGGCATTGGCCCTGATTGGAGTACAGCATACGGTAGCACACACGGTTATACACAAACGTACACACACATATGGATAAGTATTTAATTTAATATACATGTATATATGTGTAGTATAGTAGGTATTTGTTTATGATATTGTGCACTTAGAAGTTATAATTTTTTTTTTTACACAGTCCGAGGTAGTAAGAATACTTACTTCGCTTCAAGTAGTGCTTCTGCTATCTCGAAGTCAGCCAGATTTACCTACAATTCCACTCGTCACAACATTAACAACTGTTGGACGAACGTGTCGCTACCGCTGCCATAAGCGGCGTGTAACCAGTGTTGTCGCGTCTCTCGAGCGAGTATTGAAGATTTTTGCAAACCAAAACCTAAAGTTTTAGGATATTCCTTAGAAAGACTAGAAAACATCCTTTGTGTTGTGAGATGTGAGTACCGCTGTATTACTACTACCTTCTTGAGGATGATACGGTCACGGTTCCACGTCAAGTTTTGGATCGCGCAGGTCGTGACATCGGGATCGTTGCTCCGAACAAGTTCTAAACAAACGTCAATCAATGGTGATAGATTCACAGGCCAATTTATAGGAGATTTACCTTCTTCAATGTCGTATTTTGGACCCGAGTTAATGTACATCCCAATAATGGACATGTTTCTTTAACCTGCTTATTCGAAGCTGCTCCTCGTGCAGGCCTCGTGAGACTGTGAAAAAACGTAACATGATTTAGGTCCATCGAAGCCTTATTTCCCGGCGAAATCTTTGCATCGTAAATTATCTGAACATATATCCTACGAGCGTGTTCTGGTGTGAATTAATAAAAGAAGGAAGAAAGCGCGACATTGTTTATTTTAACATCTCGCAAAACCCATACTGAGCAAGCTCTGTAATTACTAAACGAAATAAATTCATCGATCTTGCCTTTTATACAATTGTCGAGGTAGTTCCCCTTTGGAAGCAGGGGGGGGACTGGCTTCCAGAAGCGAAATCGAATGAGTTCTCTTCCAGAAGTTAAGACTTAACGGTAGCGCTGCAGGAAAGACAATTAGAGACCCACATGCATGGAGATTCTGAACTGCGACAAAATATCTTTATTTGTCGCAATATTTCATTACTCGTTGGTAAATTCGATAAACGTACGTCCCCAACCGAAATGTCGGACCCAGATTCTCATGCTACGCCTCAAAGAAATTGTTGTCGTAAAGGGTTCGCACGCTGCGTTTAACAGCAAAGTTGGGTTTTCCGAGGGCCAACGTTTTTTAGCGGATCAATCCAGATTTGCAGATCCCTGAAAAGCGTCTGGATTTTCGTCATTATTTCACACCAGAGTGCCTTTAGTGTACCTAATTTTTTATCCCTTAAAAAAAAAAAACAGCTGGGAAACTCGCAGCGTTTTGCTGGAAAGCGCAGGGCATTTTTTTACGCGAAAGAGCACATCGAAGGAGAGCGAAGCTGTTTTCGGTTAAACCCAGCGTTTTTTACCTGCGACAAATGAGCCTCCATGACGCACATGCACACATAGGAGCAATTGTGCAGTTACCGCAAAACCCTTCGCGAGAGCGCACTTTTCCTTAAGCGTGCTCTAACAATCTTTTCCACAGCTTCACAGGCGGAAGACCTGCCGAACCACAAGTCAAATTGCGGCGGGCTACTCCTCTCGCCCTTTCATCATTAAAGATACAAGGAAGGAAACCATGTGCTCCAAATCGCAGCCAGTAAACTTTTACGAAAATGAAAACGAGGATGAAATCAAGCATGGCAAGACATGTCATCATTGGGCTACCGCCGGAAAGACATGTGTCCGAGGTTCAGGCTGTAAATTTGTCCATGCGTGGATCCGTCCAGATAAAGCTGGAATTTGCCGCAAGTACCTTCTTGGAAAATGCTACTACACAGAAAATGCCTGCTACTTTCAGGTCGGTTTATGTAAACAGTTTATCAGCAAAGTAATAATCTTGCTTGTTTCTCAGCATATTCCATTTCCGATCGCTATGTATGAAGAGTTAGCTGTTTCTACTAAGAACTATGCTGAATTAGAAGTGAAAGTTCAGTCTTATCTCCAAGAACAACGAAATCGAAAATTTCGTCCTTTGAAGATGGGTCACGTGAAACAATCGGTTGCTTCTGATCAAAAAAGGTTCTCAAAGGTAATTTCGCGGCCAACAGAGGATCGTTTAAGTAAGGATATGCTCTCATCAATACCTCCAACTACGAAGCAAATAATGAAGACAAGTCCTTTTAAAACACTGTCACCCTTGCGTGCAACCTCTCAAAACACGAGTAGCTCTGTAACAGAACCTGACTACAAAAGATCCAGTGGAAATCTTTCATATTGGTCGCTACAAGCCTCTCCTGTACATCCACCTCATCGAAGTTCCCCTGTTGCAGGATCAACAAGAACGAAATCAAATAGTATTTCTTCGTCGGCTAATACCTTTAAGATTCGTTGTGAAAAAGCTGAAGCAGAATCAGATGGAGAGCATAGTAGCCTTGCCACTGGCCTGTCAGAGAGATCCTGTGACAGTATGATGAAAAACATAGTTGGGATTTCAAAAATAATGAAGAACAAGGCCATGAACACTTGGACTTGTGATGAAGTTCACGAATTCGTTTCTTCACTTGGAGCCGCAAAGCAATGGCCTCAGTATGCGGAATTACTTAAGGAGGAAGGCGTTGATGGAGCTACTCTCCAATTCTACAAAGCTCCTGAAGCTTTGCTCGAGGATTTTCCAGTGATAAAAAGAGGTCACGCTCGCGTTCTTGCGGACGCAGTCAACAAGACACTACAGATATATAATGAATAATGCTGCAAATGATAGAGAAGTTGTTGTATTTTGGCAGTTGCAAGTTGAATTGTTAAGGATGGTAATGCATGATGTATTCATATATAAATTTGCTTTTAAAAAATTGACTCCCAAAAGTATTCTCAAACAAATATTTTGTGCTCTGCGCAGCAGCATGTGCACTGCAATGCGATGCCATGCATGAGCTAATCCAGGGTAGTATATGACTTAAATCCACGCTTTCTCCTCGGTAGCTATGCTATTTATAAATCATAGTTACATCAGTTATATCTGGTTCAGCGAGCACATTGTCTATGAGCTTTCTGTACAAAAGCTTTCAAAACATAAATATATCGCTTTCGGAGATTTTTACTAGAATAAATTATGCTTTCTTTATATTAACACAAAGTTACACACACCAAAACAGCAGTCATCATTGTACATAGCAATGCTCATAGTTCATATGAACCTAGAAAATTCGTGCATTCAGCGTCTCATTCAATATTGGAAGTGTCTTGTTTTGATGTTTTATCGCAGACTGTTTACTTGTCCTTTTAGCATACAAATTGCACCTGGACTGCTAGGTGCGGACTTGGTCACGCAGTTGGTTGATCATGTAAGCGCAATGCGGCGTTGAAGCGCGACAGACAAATCGCAACCCTATCTGCCTAAAACTCAGTGCAAAGCTCGCTAGCAACATTCCATGACAGCAATAATTCTTAGTGTAAGTTGACTCTTTTCGTACGTAGTTCTTACGGGATGCGCTCCCCAATTTCCCCTTCTCCGTACCAATCCCTCCCAACCCTTTCGCTTGCGAATACGGGAAGTCTGTTCTTCATGTGAACCCTATCTATTTCCCACATTAACTCTTCCGGTAGCAGCAGACGACGACTTCCATCGCTGTTGTACGTACTATCCTTCGCTATCTCAAGACACTGTCTGAGCTGTTGCATGCTTGTATGGGCAAGAAGTGTGGAGGTGACCAGATCACGCGATTGGCACCACTTGATAGCCATCTCGGTGAGACTCATACCGTATTTATCAGCTAGTTTCGCGTATTCTCGCACGGCCTGAGAAGCAGGCTCTGAACGATATCGGTATAGCGTTCGACCCCAACCCATCGTGTCCATTCGTCCACGGGGTTTGGCCATGCTTCCTCTTGCTCGCAATAAATCCTTGTCGTCGGGGGCGGGAGGGGGACCGGAGAGGTATTTACCAGTGAGGACACCGCCAGCAAGCGTGTTATATGCCATAAAACCGACGTTTTCATGAATTGGACTCGAAGCTTCGCTGACACCTGATTGGAGGAGGAGGAAGTGTTCGAATATACACACTCATACACAATTAAAAATGACCATGTTATGATATATATATATATATATATATATATATCTATATATTTATATATATTATGTGCGAGTGTATCTGTGATACATCGTGTACGTATTCTACTTATATGCCAGTCCCACCATTTTCCTCTGCCCTTCGATCTATCAATGAGAAGTCATTTTGCATCACACATGGAGCTGTCGCCCCCCCTCCTAAGAGCTTGGCCGCGGCACATGATGCTGCAAGGCCATATGCATTATCGTTGCACATTCCCCAGCCTCTAATCTTTCCAGCCTTCACGAGCTTCGACATTGCTTCGGCAATCTCCTCGAATGAAGCGTGGTTACCTGTGGTTGTAATCGTTGCTTTTAGTATCATTTAAGAATGATGAGGCTGGTGACAACGATGGAAATGATAATGAAGATGGTGCTAAGTTGTTGCATCACACAGTGCTTCGCCTTGTCATCATCGTGCGTATATGCAGACCCCCCGTCCTCTTCCTCACGATGATGATAATGATGATGATGATGATGATGATCATAATAAGTATTACGGTAGTAAGGTGACCCCTCCGTGTCACGATGATATTGAAGAGACTGCCCCCAATTAGATTGGGGAGTGTAGCGTGCTGGCCAGTGAAGCAGGTAGAGGTCGATATAATCAGTGCCCAGCCTCTTCAGACTATCCTCGCAGTCTCTCTCAATATTAACGCGATTCACGTTGCTTCCGCCCGTGATCTTGGTGGCAATAGCGACTTTATCCCTCCTGGTTTTGTCTTTAGCGAGCCACCGCCCTATGATCTCTTCCGTGAGCCCCTCGGGCGCACCTCGACCGCTAGGTATTGGGTATTGTTCCGCAGTATCTATGAGGGAGAGGCCATTCTCTAGGATTCCATAATCCAGCATCTCATGACAGAGCTTCTCATCCGGGCCATTGAAATCCGACGAGCCCCAGCGCTGAGTTCCAAGCCCGATTTCGGACGTCACGATATCACCTGACGAAGCCAGTGGACCGACAAATACATGAATAACGACGATGGAGGAGGAGGAGGAGGAGGAGGAGGAGGAGGAGGAGGAGAAAAAGATAGAATAATTTTCAGGAAAAATTAGTAGCGGTTGCCATGCGTTTTTCAAATGAAGAACTTTGAGGGAAAATGGTTGCTCATTGTAAAAAGCTATGAACATAAAGACGACATGCAAAAGAGGGAAGTTGATGTGTTTTTTCGCAATGAGCAACAATTAAATAGCGTAATATTTTGGCACAGAGCCCTCCTGTTGATAATGGCAGCATCCGCGTGTATGTAATTGGGGCAGGGTGTACATGTACCTGATCCCATGCGCTTGTGACGTATACCCTCTATGATACCAAGCACCTCGTTCGTAGCTCCTTGTGCATTTTTCCCTTTAGTTCTTCCAGACAGCCTCTCCACGTTGTCAGGAGGTATAGCCTGCCGCTGCCGGGATGATGATGACGATGATGCCTCTGCTGCATTAGCTGGCTGCCCATCCCAAGGCCATTTAAAAGAGAATAGCCCTCCGCCACTGTCACCTTCTTTCGAGCTAGCAGCTGCCACTGCGAACATCCCCCCCCCCGTTGTGGATAGCACGCCTCTGCGACGAGGAGGACTTCTGACCTTCTCATTATGACCCCCATTCGGAGATGGTGGTGGTGGTGAAGATGATGATCGGACCCAGCTTTCAGAACAGGAAAATGCGAGTTCCACATTTAGCATTGAGGAACGACATCATGCACGAGAAATGAACGATGGAACATCCCATAAAAACGAGAATTTCACTGCAGAGATATTAAACTCAAGAGAGTTCCAAAATATTGGATAAAGTATGCGAAGAAAAACACTCTTTTTAAAAATTATGATTACTTTCTGCGTGGTAAAAACTTACGTGCTACGGCCGCGAGAAAGCGTTGGAATGATGCGACGTGGGGCGAAATCAAAGTGGTCTCCCACATCCGGGCGGCCCCAGGTAGGCAGCAAGGGAGAAGACACGATGACCACAGAGAGAAATCCCATGGCGCATAATGCGGTAGCCGCGAACCGACGATAGCTCACCGGCCGATGCAGGCCACGAAGAAGCGACGGGCAGGTGAGCACCATTTTGTCGTAGGTTTTCTGAGGTTCCTCCAAAGCTTTTTAATTACTGCGACAAAGCCAAGATCTTGTCGTCTGATGATGGACCCGACACCTTTATAAAATCCAACCGATGGCAGTGTCGCAGTGAAATATCGCCTTGTATTAATTGGATAAAAGGATTTCTTTCTGTCGGCTCGTCGGCTCCCATCCCCAAGAATTACATTGAAATCGCATGGGGATCTCGGACATTGCGACATAAAAGTTTTTTTTTTTCGCTCCGAATTTTGCGGGCCTGAAATTTGAAAAGGAATTCAAAATTGTTTCAACTCACGATGGGGTCTGAAGATCGTAGCAACGAAGATAGCACTGTTGACCAGAAAGGCGGGGCCGGTTTCAGCGACCTTGAAGCGGAGCGAAACGCAAATGGAGGGGCCATCAGCTCCTACAAAAGCCAGCCAAGCGACAATACCGGGCTTCACCCTCGGTTTCCCCAGCGAGCGGCCACTCAAGATAGGGACGGTGCCAAAGCTGCTGCTGCTCCTAACCAAAGCGAAAAGGCTGCGAAGGTTGAAAGATGGACCTTGCTCGTGGTTTTGAAATCGGTAAAGAATTCTTTTACGGAGTACATCTATGGTAGTTTGACTTCCGGATACTTAACCTGACCACAGATGTTCTTCGTATCGCTTTACATCGGGTCTTCAATTGGTCTAATATTCTACAACAAATGGTTGCTGGCGGGAACTTTCCCTCACCCCGTGCTCCTTACTCTATGGTAGACGATGGTTTAACATCCACTTTCTCTGTGCCACAGCTCGGTGGATCGTTAATACTTAACGAAGATCTTTGTCATGATTCGTTCAGGCACATGGTTATTGCCGTGGTTCTGACTCAAATTATGAAAGTCATTGGCCCATTACGGTACACGACAATGCTATCGAAGCAAGCAGTCTATATAACCTAATCTTTAATTGTTATGAGCCACTGATATGTGCTCCTCGTGATATCACTAGGCCATTGGTCGTAAGCGAGACTTCTCTCACTGCCAAGCAGGTGATTCTCAGCACGATATTGTTCCCTAATCCCTTTTTATACCTCCAAACTCTACTAACAGTATTTGTCTTCTGCTTTTGTATTACAACAACAACTACTACTACTACTACTGCTGCTGCTGCTACTCCCACCAGTATTTCCGCAACGTGTTTCCAATCGGCGTTCTCTTTTCGATATCTCTGAGTCTCGGCAACTGGGCCTATCTTTATCTCTCGGTAGTAGAAGAGTAGAAGTAGTAGTAGTAGTAGTAGTTGTAACTAGGACATGGGTGAGGCAGTTCTATAAAGAGACATTTCAAACGGCAGGCGATTGGGAAAATAGGTTGAATGAGTGTGTGGGTGTACGTCAGCGGGAGAAGGCATTTGTAGTTGAATCGTGACATTGATGACGATGCAGATGATGATTATGGTGATGATGATGATGATGATGATGATGAAGATGATGATGATCAGGTGGCGTTCATCCAGATGCTGAAAGCATCGCAGATCCTTGTGATGCTGTTCCTCTCCTTTGTCGCTGGCATCGTCAAGGTGAGTGAGCGAGCGCGTGTGTGAGTATGCGAGTGAGAGTCTCAGGGGATGGGAAAGAAGGAGAGTGCTCCAAGTTTCGTGAGTATTCGCTCTTAGCTCACGATTGCCCTACCAACCTACTTTCAAAAAAGAATCAGCTTCTTTTTCTTTTTCTCTTTCTCTCTCTCTCTCTCTCTCTCTCTCTCTCTCTCATTTCCCCCCCTTCTGTTTATAATTGCCCCGAGCATTCGTACTCCTCAACCCTGAAATGACCATTATCATCACCGTTTCCTCTCAATATGCTGCTATCGTTAGCCTTCGTGCGTGTTGGTGTTGATTGTCACGATGGTTGTGCTAGGAGGTAGTAGTAGTAGTAGTAGTAGTAGTAGTAATGATAGTAGTAGCTGCTAAATCTGAGGATGAGCTCAAGGAAAGATAAGGAACACACAGATGCTGCTTGTCTTCCAACCATATCATGGAAGAAGAGCAAGAATCATCAGTGGTTTCATCGTCATTAGTGCTAGTAGGCGTTGTTTCTAGACGAAATAAGTGAGCGATGTTCTGAATGCCTATCTCTACTTACCTGACGTGACAAAGTGAGAGTGAGGATGATACAATCTCGCCATGGAAAATCATCCTTTAACCCTCACACAGCCATCATTATTTCAAATCATGCTTGGACTCTTCTGATGGAATCCCCCCCCCTCCCTCTTATGCTACTACAGTATGTGCGACGGTGGTAGGAGAGCTCAAGATTAACACAATAGGTGCGTGCGCGTCCAGACGGAAAATTTATGTGTTAGTCGTGCATATGTTTCCAACCACACACACACATAAACATATAGATATTTATTCTGTCTAAATTCAAGAGAAAGCTGCAAACGCAAGCTTCCTCGTCCCATTGTATTCTTCCTCATCCTAAACAAATAGCAGTTGTAGTCATAGTAGCAGTGGTCGTTGATAACCATCTTTTATACAATGCATGTAATCCCATATATTAGGCATCATGCTCCAAGCAACAGCCATCCTCTCGGTAAAAATAATGATGGTGATGATAATTATGATGATGATGATGATGATGATGATGGTAATTATGATGATGATGATGATGATGATGATGATGATGGAGAGAACGGTCATCCTGTTGACCCTGTGATCACAGCAAACGAAGCGTGGCGTTCCTTGTACACAATAAATAAAATATGATATCTAAATGTTCATATAGTAGTGTGTGTGTGTGTGTGTGTGTGTGTGTGTATGTCGTGTGTAGAATATGCCTTGTTCTCATTCGCCGTAATTGCTCTTCACTACTATTACTCAGGAGGGGGCCCGCTTGGTGTTGGTGAACCTCCTGCTCAGCTCCAACGGCATCAGACTCAAGCCGCTGCAGGTGATGAAAAAGCCGTTTTAGGCGGGGAAAAAGACGACCGGGAGAAGGGGCGGTGGTGGTGGTGCTGGTGGTAGTTAGTAGTGCTTGCCTAGGCTGATCATATGCTGCCGCCGCTACTGCTGCTCTGCTGCGCTGATTGGTTAGAGCTCTTCATCTCCCTTATCCAACATTTTCTGTCCTCCGGTTACGTGTGTGTGTGTGTGTGTGTGTGTGTGTGTGTGTATTCGTATTGCGCAGGCTCTCCACTACTTCGCTCCAGCATGCGCTGTCTGCTTGGCGGTGAGTGGAAACAGCGCATATAGTGATGAGCGTGCTGCTGATGTTCCCGATGGTGATAATGATAATGATGATGATGATGATGATGTGTCGGTTTCTTTTTCCTCGATTGTACATGTCCCTGTTGCATCATAACCATCGTTATTATGGTCGTCACTGACGCCGTTGTGGTTGTTGTATCTGTTGTTGTGTGGCTTCTGTCGCTGCGTAGGTGTACTGGGTTGCCTACGAATCGTGGCAGATGAAATGGGACGACATCTACAGGGTAGTTCTGTCTGGATGCATTGGAGAAGGAAGAAGAAGAAGAAGAAGAAGCGATATACGGATTTCGATCATGATGATAATGATGATGATGAGAGTACGATAAAGTGGCTGAATGACCTTGAATCGTTTTCGTTGCTGTTTTGATTTGGTCTCATTCTTTTCTCTCCCCCCCTCTTTCACCCTACTCTTCCCTCATTTCGCGCTGAAACAATAGACCGGCGCCTGGGTGCTGATAACGAACGGATTGATGAGTTTCCTTCTTAACTGCTCCTCTGTCCTCCTCATCAGTACGGCCCGCCAACAAAGAGACTATACAAACGCACTTATACAAACACACAACACACACACACACACACACACGCGCGCGCGCACGTCGCTTTGCACTGCCAATCTAACTCCTGTTATCACCATCAACTCAAAAAAATCATTGCTTCAGGCTATTCAAATGTGATGATCCTGGCACTTGCTGGAATTGTCAAGGTGAGATATAAAGAGATCATCCCCTCATAACAACAACCATCATCATCATCTTCATCACCATCATCATCTTCATCATAATCACCATTGTGTAATAACGCCTCTCTCTCTCTCTCTCTCTCTCTCTCTCTTATATTACGTCTCCCTATCACCATTCTGATTACCTAGGACGTCTTGATTGTGATCGGCTCCTGTTTCGTTTTTGCTACCGTTATTACGAATCTGCAGTACGTGGGGTAGTTGCCTCTCACCATCATCCCAGATGCCTTTTAATGGATTGCTTCCTTGTTTCCCTGTTGGTATTGAGAAAACAGCGAACAAACTGATTTTTTGTTGTTTTCTCAAGGTACGTTGTGGCTCTGAGCGGCGTCTTTGCGTACAAGGTTCGTGCATGTGTGTGTGTGTGTGTGTGTGTGCGTGTGTGTGTGTGTGTGTGCCAGAATGCACAACTGCAACACTCCTCCACCTCCTCCTCCTTTTATTTCCTGTCTCAGACCTCTTTCTCATCCTCTTCTTTCTCTTACTCCATGTTTTGTCCCAATTATACTTGTCTTCGCAGCTGTACACCTCGGCGGCATTGCGGGTATTACAATAGTAGTGGTAGTAGTAGAGGTAGCAGCAGCAGTAGTAGTAGTATTCGTAGCAACAAGACACCGCTAATTTAAATTATCTCTGCTTAAGTCTCAACGCACATGATTATGGTCGTTCTTCTCTGCGTCTAGTACACACTTTGATCACTGCCTCTCCTTGCAATAAAATCATGCACCTTGGCCATATTACTAACTCCATCATTTCTCCCGACCGACAGCTTGCCTTCATGGACCTCTTTGAGAGCGCCCGTGGCCTGTGCTGCCACCCATCGTCTCAACCGCAGCGAAAGAGCCCGGTATTACAGTGGCTCTTTGTGCAGAGGGAGGGGTTGGGAGCAGAAGAGGAGGAATTGATGAGGATGATGATGAGAATGATGATGACAATGTGCATTCCTGCACGGTCAATGTGGTAGTATACACGCAGCCCCCAGATAGACAACGAGCAGCGGCTTCAGTTCTCTTCTATTGTTGTCGGCTTTGTGTGCGGAGAATGATTTTCTCGCTGTCGTTACAGTGAATAGAATCACGCCCCCCCCCGCTCCTACTCCTCATCCTCCTCCACATCATCATCATCATCATCATCACCGTATCTTTCTCAGGAGTCTGCAAAGCGTCTTTTGGACGATAGCGAACAAGACGAAGCTGTAGAACAAGGTATCGAAATGGCTATCGAAAGGAGAAAGAGGCATTTTCGTCATGCGAGCCCCACTATATTAATATGCGCATGGACCTCGGTCTTTGAGAGACGGTTGCTGGAGTGGAGGCGAGGACGATAATGCTGACTGTGACAATGATGATGATGGATGATGATGGATGATAATTGACACACTTGCAGCTTCTACGTTCTATTAACTACCCACCTGAGCGTGCTGTGGTGTCGTCCAACAGGTGGTAACGGAGCATCGGTGTTATCGAAGGAGGAGCTCTTCCAGGCTGAGAAGATTGCTGCTGGTAGCGACCCGCGTGCATTTATGATGACGATGATGTTGTTGTTCTTGTTGATGATGATGATGATGATGGCATGGCCTTTCAATTTTCCACTGGAGACTGCGCAATGTGTGAGTGAAGGCAAAATTGCGCGTGTTGCGCCAACGATACCGCTCTGGAACACTGGCGATGCATACGCAACAAATGTGATGCGCATTTTTGAGCACGAACACCAACAATGCTTGCAAGTCTTCGGAGGATATCGATTGAGCTCTAATTTGGTTTTGATGTTCCACATCGTAGCTGCTTCAATCAAGCATTCGTCTGCTGTTCCACCCTCTTAAATCTCCCAGAAGAAAATGCACAATGTACATGAGCTCGTTGCTGCTGTATTCGCTTACACTAGCACCAATGAAAGCGTGCTCTGCAAAGATTAGCTAAAAATTAGGTACGGTTCGATGTTTTTCCTGCTTAATATTGCACCAAATTAGCTTTTTCAATGACTTCATTTCAAACCATTATAAAGTAAATGTTCATTAAGAACACACTCAAACAGTGCACATGAATGTTCGTGCATGGCCGATGCACGAATTTTCAATTGTAATGAGGGCACATGTAGCAATGTTGTTACTTAACCGCATACGTAACATAGTTGCTAAGCTGTACTCAATGACACACATAATAACCTCCAATTCAGCATGTGTCATGCACCTATATACGCATAATGCGACCATAATATACATGACACGTGCTGCTACTTGCATGCGTGATGCGTCCCTCATTAGTTTGCATGAACTTTGCAAGAGTATATATAAAGAGCACGTGTGCGACCCGCGTGGCCGATCGAGTTGAACAACGGGCAACTACACATGCGCCAAGCATGCATGACAATAATGCGCAAAATATGATGTGTGAATCGTGTACAATAATTTTATGGATAGCATGTAAAACCCAAGAAATCCTAGGAAATCCTCCGGTTTGCCGGGAATTATGATATAAATAGTAAGACACGATGTGCAACAGTCCGTGCTGCATCTAACACTCAATACTTGCTCCCTTTTTTCGCCCATTCTCTAGGAACTTTCCTTTGGAAAGAGTTTTCACGCCTACATATACGAGATAGAACAAGGTGAGTGAAGCAAAAAAATGAGACAATCAACCTTAGATTTGGGCAATGATCTCAGATATAGAGACGCACACGGAAAGCAAGGGTATAAGCTAGGCAAAACGGAATGATTATGCGAAGTTTATTGTTCGTTTTTGCACGAAAAGAAACCAGGTTGAATCTACAGCACCTTCAAATGTGTTTGCCTTCGTCGGAACCACAGCGAAGGCAGAAATCTACCCGTATTCCCGTACAACATTTGGACCAATATGAACGTTTTGCCAATTGGAGCATTAAACAGTGAGGCGACCTTCAGTTTCTCGAGAACATGTTTTTCCTTCGTCTCCAGTTTGTGCACACCATTGTCGTTATCAAGATAATATACCTAAAATTTAGACAGTTGCTCCGAGCCTCACAGGTGGTGATGAAAGGACCAAATTTTACATCTGCATTCTCTTGGAACATTTCAAGCTCCCCTTTGTATTCCTTAGCTGTTTTCAAATACTGTGTGAATCCTGATTGTAGAATAAGGTTTCTTACGAGATTGATACTGATGTGTGTGTGTGATAAAGCGAATGTTGCTGGGAGTGAGACTTGGATTTATATGTTCAAATAAGTGGCACCTTCGTAGTATCTCCGAATATTCGTTGCTTGAATTTCTCCTGAAAATCACCCCCAGGATTATGTCCAAAGCCGTCTTCATGATGTAAAACCTTACGAATGATCTCCGTCCTCCCTCCATATCTTTTGTACTTGAAGCCTGGCACAGATTTGTTTGGCTTGAAGAACGCCAGGATTTCCTCCTTGAACTCCCCATTCTTCTTTGTCCACTACACACACAGAAACAAACTGTGAAAACAGCAGCTTTGATGAGAACAAAGCGCGGCCTCAAGCATCCACACGCAACCTGCTCGAACAGCTGTCCGTGACTTGCGTCGGAAAAGGTGAGGTAGCATCCATCAGGGAGCTCCTGCTTGGAATCGCCCGACATGTTCTATTAGTCTCCCTCGCTGACGGGCTGACGGGGCTTTGAGGAATCGGCGACAAAAGCGAGGACATGGCGTTTTAGTTCCAAAAACCCTGAATTTCGTTGTCGCAACGCCAGAATCCTGGACGACTAGATCCCATTTATGCATTTATGTCCCGGAACGCCCAAAGGGAGAGTCTCCAGTGAAGAACTGACACGTGTGGCACGTTTCCCCCCCCCCCCCCCCACAAGGGGCTCTCGCAATAATCCCGTTGGTATGAGCCATCGTGCCGCCACGCGGGGAGCTAATGAGGATGGGACGATCGAACTGAGATGTTTAGACAACAGTGACGCTGACAGAACGCATCCCACTGCACATGAGCAATCTAACAGTGATGCAAAGCAAGACCGTCGCGGGCTAATCCTTGTTCTTTTAGGGTAGCAGTAACCCATTCTGAACAAATAAATCGTTGACAGGTATTGATATATACTCAGGACATGTTCATTCACGTGCGTAGCAGCCCTGAGCAGTGCGATGACGCGCCATTTCGCCGCCGTTGAAATACAGTTGATTCGGTATCTTGGGCTCATGGTGCTTTCTATGGCTGCTTTAAGGTGCTGTCGCATTCCAGGTGTGTGGAGACCTTTTCCATTCCCCAAATATTTCGATATTATGCGACTCTCACTGATTACCTTCGGACTCAGGAGGAGTGCTAGGCCCAAGATCCACCCGAGGGTTGGTACTTCTACGAAGCGTGCTGTACTCCGCACACACGATGTTCATGCTGGAGGCCTTTGTTCGACTGCGCTTCGACGAAGCCACCGCAATTTTGTTTTCTTTTCCAGTATGGACAATGATATTTAGCTACTTCGTGCTCAATGAGCGAATCAGTGTTTGCTGGGTCTTATCAGCCACGGCCATTGTCTCGGCGCTATTGTTGATAGTGAAGCCGAACAAGCAGCAGTATCAGCGCTTGTACGGGTTTCTAATGGCATTTTTGGGCTCCATCTCCTTTTCTCTCCAAGTGGTGTGTGTCAAATACACGGGACCCGTAGTGCACTGGTGCCAGTTTGAGTTTCTGTCAGGGTATGAATACATAATGCTACGTTTTTTGATAATACCTGGGCAGTCTGTTGGCTGGTATTGGCAACCTGGAAAAGAGAGCAACTGTGCATGATATCCAATGAGCGAACATGATTGTGGTGGTGTACTCGATGGTGATTCGATGCCATCGATCATGGTGATGCTGAAAAAGATCGATATTTATGACGACAATGATGATGATGATGATGATGATGATGATGATGATAGTAGTGAAGGATCCACAAAGGAGGTATTACACTCAGGCTTGTGTGTACTTGCGTCTTGTGTCCAATTGTGGCACTTGGGATCTATCTGAAAGCGTCCCCGAGCGAATTCGAGATGCGGCAAATCTGGGTTACTCCGAGTGGTCTGGACGTCCTGAAATTCGTCGCTTTAGGTTTGGGCGTGTTCACCTCTCTTGGATTGATAACTAGGGGGATACAGCTGTCAAATGTGGTCCTAGCAACCATGTGCATGTATCTAGAACTCCCTCTCACATTTCTCTTCCAAACGCTGTTTTTCAGTGACAACGAGAACAACCAGGTAGTAGAACCCGCCCCGCGATTTGATATAATGCTCCTTATCCGTACCGCTAGAATATAATAATTCAAACATGTCAGGATCTAATGGATTGGATCGGTATGGTGGTAATTGTGGTCTCCGTGATCACAAACATGACTGTTGAAAGTCTCATTTCCCCGGGAAATCCAATACGTCAGCCCTTCTCTCCCCAAATCTTACTTTCGTTGGCGACTCGCGCTTTGGCATCTCCATGTGAAAATGTTCGTTTTTGCTGCTATGGCGAATCCAATTCAGCTGATAACAGCATTGGAGGGTGTGTTTCAGTTGATGAGTCTGAGCTGAAGCAGCAGGAAGACAATCCTGATGATACTGACGATGTGGAAGGGGAGAGATTTGAGTTAAGTAATAAAAAGGGGTTAGCATTGTCCCTGCAAGATCGGGACAACGACAATGAGCCACTTTTGTAAATTGTGCGCGACGTGGAAATGTTCACACAACAAGACCTGTTGCCTTTGGGTTTTCACTACGCCAGCTAATCTTTCACAACAGCGAAGTGCAAGAAAGCGGTATGGAAGCGGTGATGATGTTTGTAGCGAGAAGCAGCTCGTGATTGTGGTTGCAGCGGTCGCAGCAGCAGCAGCAGATGTAGCAGTCGTCGTCTTCGTGACAGTGGTGAGTGGTGAGCAATGAAGCAGCGATGATGTCGTCAGCAAATTGTGAGCCAACATTCAACGCGTGCACGGAAAGTTTCAATTAATGCCTTGCACGAGCATGCAATGGTCATTGAATTTCACACAGCGTCAGTGCTTTGTCAATGATCTTGCAAACAACATCTTCACCTCGCCATTTTGGTCAACAAAGTCACGGAAGCACAACACCGGGCTTCACTCATTTCATTGATCTGCGAACGAAAAGGCATGGCAACAGAGCAAATGCGGTCCAAGCGAGCGAGGCCCGCACGCGAACATTGTGCGAGCAAGGAGAGGAGAAGTGTGGAAGGAAGGATGAGGGCTGGTCGCACAATGCAAAGCAGTTTCAGATGTGGACATTGTGGACCATCATGGACTTGGTCATTGCGTGTGTCACACGTGTTGGCCCAAGGTGAATCAATGATTTTTGTGACTGTCCATTCAAGCATTTGAAATTCGCAACCATGCGCATTCTTGAGCGAAGAAGAAGAGGTGTTTCTGGCAACATTTGTGAACATGAAAACTGCATCACGCACTGAGTGCGCTGCACGATTGCACAAACAAAGTGATTCCCACTGAGTGAACACATGCATGGGTGAAGCTATTCCTCAGGAGCAGCTGAGAGGATCATGAGTCACGCCAACTCATCCGTGACCTCTCCAATCAACAATTGTGAAGCCTCCCTGGAACATGAAACAAGCAGTTCCAGATTGAAACAATCACAGGTTGCGCTGACTGCTATTGCGTTAGAGTCGTCTCCGTTTTTGCATGTCGCAGAGACCACATCGCCTGAGTTTATAGGCCGTTTTTTTTTCCAGAAAACCACATGGGCTGTGCTCCCAGAAAAATGCACACACAAAACACAACCACCACACCCCTGCTCTCACGCCCCTCTTCGCTGGGGGGATTTCGATGCCTCTTCGGACTGCCAGGGTCCTTCGGACCTCCTCCCGCTCGTGGAGGTTTTCAAATCGTTGTTTCATTTCCTGGCCGGCGCTCCCCCTCTGTCGAACGCGCCGCCATTTCTTCCCGCTAACGCGCAGCTTTGTGACCGCCCCACCGAGTAAGAGTCAGTTGATTTTTTGAGTTGAAAATTTCTCGTGGTGGTGCCATTTTAACAAATGGTACTGTTGTTGGGCCTTTAAATAGCTGAAGGTGATTCAAAGAAGGATGACGAGAAATGGACAAACGCGGACTACATTAATTCGAACGCATCGCAGGTTTGCACTTGTTTTGCGTGTTTTGAAGCAGAAGGTAACTAACACTGTGGTTGCAGACCGTCATTCTTGCTTTCGGATCGGCCATTCTAGGTCTCCTAAATCCGCATAGAGCTGATTTGATTGCAGTAAGTACCCTGCCTGACTATTAACGTGTGGAGAGCTGAGATTCAGAGAAACACATTCATTCTTACGCCGATCTTTTTGATTTGTGTAGATATTAGGCGAGACGACTGGTAGCGTCGCATTGAATCGAATAAAGGTCCTCCTTGTCAACGAATTATGATTTTTCATGATGAAAAAGGCAAATATTTTTCTTATTCTTCTTCTTCCTCCTCCTCTTCTTCTGCCTTAAGAGCTCAATGGAGCGGACGCTCGAGGGAAGGCTCATTCTGGAACAAAAACCTCGAGTGAATTCGAAGGTAGCGTCAAGCAAGATATCCCCGAACAAACTAAATCGTTCACGCACGCCTGTCACCGATTGCAGACGGTACCATTGGAAGCTTTACTAGAGCAGGATCCGAACACGTTTGGGTAAGGAAAGTGCCGTTCAAATTGCAAGATGCAAGAGTTGTTTGCTGGAAACATAAAATGCGTATAAAATGTTGTGTCAGATATGCGTATAAAATGTTGTGTCAGATATGCGTACGCTAGATTCATGACTGGGCATGGGTACTTCTTTGATAACTGTTCTAAACAATCACCCTACAAGGGAATAAAACCAATAATGAAGATCGCCATGATGCCATACTGCTTTTGAATAATCATTGCACTGTATGTTACTATCGACACGTGTGACGAGTCGCCCAACCATAGAGCGAGCACACTAATTGAATCTTCGCTTTCCCTTCTCAGATACTCTGCTGATGATCGGCCTGTGGTTGGAGCATATAGACCAGACTGTGTAACATTTTGAGTCGATTCTCATCGTTCTATGTTCGCTAATCAGGTGAAGCATATTCGGGACATTGAGCTTTCTTACATCATGCAGAGGTTGAAATTACAGTGAAAACCACCATTTTATGCCGACGCCTTGCGATTAAAGAATGAATGCGATAAATATGTGTGCAGATATCGAGAAGTCCACGATTTTTGGCACGTATTGACTGGTATTGATTGAAGTATCATTCAAATCATCGATTTTGTTGCTGAAGATACGGGGGGGGGGGGGCTCTCAGGTGCTCCGACGACTGTTGAGGGAGAAATAGGCCAAAAGGCATTCGAGTTTCTACAGGTATTCATTACTCTGCCTTGATTCGCCTACACCTTAGCTAATAAATTGCTTATTGGCTGTTCTTTTCGTTACTCCTTTTTAAGACCGGGCTTCCTATGGCGGCTCTGAGCACTGCTGTTGGTAGATATTTTGAACCTACTTGTTCATTCGCCTATGCACAAGTCGTTATGAAACATGCCTTGGTTTCGTACACTTTAGGCCCCCTGCGTTTGACGAATAACCAGCGCAAGCGCATTCTCACTGGCTACTTGCCGTGGGCATACGCTTGTAACCAAAGATGCAATTTCCTCATGGGTACGCTTAGACCTACCACCGCCGATTACAATCCCAATCCGCAGTGAAGTGATGCCAATCAGCCAAATAATTTGGAACTGTCTTCTCGTGTTGATGCTAGTATTATGATTGCACTTACTGTAGGGGTACGGTTTGAGGATTATTTCCAAGAAGACTTGAAGGATTTTAGGGACATGCTTGGTGTGGTACCGGTTTCTGAATACGTGACTGAAATAGATGAAGAGACATCATGAAAATATACCGTAGCCGATGTAATTAGCATGCTCCTGCAATGAGGATAGCGGAGGGTTTATTTATATCAATATAAAGAGCAATGCAACCGTGCAAAGAAAAAATAGATGTATAATGCTCATTTATCACCATTATTATGGGGAGATTTATCTGCAGGACAGCTTGCAAGCTTTACTGTGGTGCGCAAGAATAAAAAGCTGCTGCACACACATGTGACGTATGTACTTTTCGTGATGACGTGACGCTGCATCATGCATTTTTGAGCCTTCACCTTTTATGCATGCATATAGCAGCCCTAGCCAGCCATATTCGAGTACGCACAGCAATGGAATTGTAGCTCGTTGGACAATCAGGCAGTGCCAACATTACTAATTAAATATACATGGACAGACGGCACACACTAGCGCATTCATTCAGGGCGACTGCAATGTGTATGCTAGAACGGAGCATGTTCGTGCTGAAGATTTAGTGTAGCACTGACGATGGGATTGTGTTGAAATCGGATGTGTTTCCCATTTCTGGCGTGAAGCAGTAAATGGCCACTGAGAGATACTGTGCTACAGATATCATGCTTCAGCGTATAGTTCCGCTTCCTCCCGCCGACGTTTTTGTATCTTCATTTGTTGATACTGTCAGCTAATGATAAGGGAAATTGTTAGACAAATGAAGGGATTGAAGAGCAAGTCTCTTACCTGCGCGTATTGTGCCGCTCGGTGCCTTTGAGAGTACAGATCTTTTTTCGAAAGCTTTAAATCTTCGTACCGAACTGCGACTCTCCTAACTCGTGCAACTTTCTTCTTATTCCTTATTTGTAGAAAGATACATAGGAGTCTCTCAAATACATAAAAATAGTGATAGGAGTGAGTAATAAATGTACTGGTGGCCGCTGTAAAGGGGTCCGATGAGGCAGATGGCAAACTCGTTTATTATTGGGGAGGCCTGGAAGAATGCTACAAAGTCAGCGTCATTGCGAGCTACCGTCAACAAATTTCTTCAGTGCATAATAGGGAACATATTTTACAATTAAAAGGGAGAACGACACTACCAGCTCCGAAACTGCGCAAGCCTCGTATTCAATCTCCAACACAGCCGAATTCTGAGAGGTAAAGTCAGTGAACCTTGAGAAGCTATTAGCATGTCGATTCTACGAATCCAGACCTTGTTGAAACCCGGGGCTGATAGCGCACCGAATCTCACGACGAAATCGCTCACACGATACGCCAATCCTTGCACCCTGAACGTGTGTCTCTTCTGGATGGCACTCTGCATTATCATCATTTCATGGCACCGCTTAGAAATAATAACGCAGAATTTTTTTTAATATGACTTGTCAGCTTCCTGAAAGCGACCAAAACTTACATGGGAATTGTCCAGAATTTTGCCAAAGTCATGGCTCGTCTCTACGACGTCAGTCTGGATACATTTACTGTGAGATTTGCTCTCAAGCTACGCAACAGTCACAGACGAAGAAGAGAGGAAGCCGGCACAGGTTACTAACCTCCTCAAGGACAAAATACTCACTATCCTTTGGGTCCGAAAACGCAACACGACACCTAAATGTAGAAATATTCGTTTCTGTTGATTTGTTTGACAGGGCTCAATATGGATGTACATCTTCCTAGCGATAGCAGGGGCGGCCGCCCCTACACCCCGAGATTTTGTGTCGGCCTTGTCTTTTCTATAGTAAACATCCACATTTCCGACATATTCGCCGACGATCGTTCCTCCCTGATGAAACAAGAGACCGTGTTGTGCAGGTAGGATCCCCTAAGTGAACGAGTTCTGCGCGGTTATTTATTCCTCTCGTGACGTACGTACCAAATTGTTTTTGATTCGGTTAGCGATGCTTTCTATTGCCTCCACCAGCGAATCCACAGCATCCACCTGGTACAACAATCGCCATCCCATTGCCAGCTGTTGACCCTCTCCTAAGAAAGGAATTCGATGAGGGTGGTGGATTTCGAAACGACGACTTTTCGTGTGGAGCTGAAACCAGAAACCGAAGACAACAGGTCAAAAAAACAAACCAAAAATAACCAAAGATCCTACGGATTCTCTCTTCCAATAACAGCGAATACAAAAATGGCCATGTTAACCATCCGCAAGCCCAGTCTTAGATATTTCTTGGTTAGAAAAAAGACGAACTTGTCTTCTGCAGCCAGTCACGCGTTGAATTTCCTGGGACAGAGGCGAGAATGATAACAACACCCCACAACATTCGCGAGTCGGATGAAGTGATTCTAGTGAATCGCCCAGTGATTTTTGACGTCAGAATTGCCACCTATATGTACCAATTGCGACATAGAAATTATCATGTCGCTCGGTCTAAAAGGCGCTTGCAACTTCCAGGAATCGAAGGCGTCCAATGGAGAATTCTTGAACCCACCAACGAAGCCCGCCCCCCCTTTCATGCGAGTATTCGCGATTTCGGACATTCACGTTGATTTTAAGAAGAACGCAGACTTCCTGAAGAGGTTCGTGTTGTCACCTGTGAGCGTTCCGAAGCACACACCATTCACCGAGCTGCATCATTGCATAGGATTGTGTCTCATGGGCAGCTTCACGGCGAGTACATCGAGGACGCACTAATCGTGGCTGGAGACGTGTCGCATGAGATAAAACATATATCTTGGGCCCTAGGGGAGTTTGCGTCTGTGTTCAAATATGTGTTCTACTGTGTTGGGTAATAGAGCTCGCCAGATCAATTAACTAGGGGGGGGGGGGCGAATCCGAATTCATCTTATCATTCCATGGGCAGAAATCACGAACTTTGGGTCACTACGGAAGAGAAGAAGAAGAATCTAAATAGTATGGTAATCATCGCGTGTTGTGGTGTGTGCGAAGAGAGCCAACTACCAAAAAGAAAACTAATATTGTTCTTGCCAGCACAAGTTCGAAGCCGTGATGAAAGCTGCAGAAAAGGTGCTCATGGTTTTTTGAAACAGCACTCATCATCAATCAACAAAGTCCCTTGCAACTTTTCAGGTTGGGGCTATAACATCAAGGAAGGATATCGTAACGAAGCACAACAACAATGTCTCGATCATTCCGCTGCAGTCTTGGTAGCATAAGCACATCATCAACACTTATACTCGGGTCCATTCCTACCTCGCCCAACTGGCAATAATCTCTTATATACTCAGGTATGATGGTAGCTTGTTCTTCGATGCGGGCCCGGAGCAGTATAAGTTGTTTTCACCACCATCTCATCAACTTTTCCACTCCACAATCGACCTGTTTCCTCATATTTTCCTTCGTTCGTCTATTTACTTAGTGCTTATGAGATCTGCACGGACACGCGCATGTGCGAATGGAGGAATCACTTCGAATCCTCCTCCTCTGTCTCCTCCTCCTCCTCCTCCTCCTCCTCCTCCTCCTCCTCATCATCATCATCATCATCATCGCGATCACCGAATACATCTCAACCCGAGGAGTTCAAAAATTGCAGCAGCAGCAGCAGTAACGAGGAAACCAACGCCGAGCGGGAAAAGGGGGCCGAAGAATTGGCGAAGAAGCTCTACCTGGATCGTGTGACAAATCATTTCTTGAAGATGAATGAGAGGTGTATTGAACCTCGAACGGGAGGAGGAGGAGGAGGAGGAGTGGGTGGTGATGATCACGAGAGTGCCCATAGCAGCATCACGAAGGTAGCAACCAGCACTTCTCCTTCATCGACGAAGGCTCAGCTCAAAGACGCAAAAAGAGGCGAGACAGTCGAGGAAGAGGTGGGGAGGGTCGGAGGCAATGATGGTGGCAAGCCTGGGGGATCGAGAAGTAAAGCTGGAGTAGCGCATACGACTGCAAAGCATCGAGACGAGCTGGATATTGCGGAATTAAAGAAGTACGCAGCTACTGAGAAACAGCCACTTGGCGACGAGTCTTTCAAAGATGATCGATCCGATAATGAACAGACCAAAGGAACGATAATAACGTTCTCTCATTTCTTACCCAGGAAGGTTGTCATTCTACTCACAGCAGCGCGATTTTCAAGCAACAAGGAGAGTGATGAGGAGGGGGTGATGAGATGTTGATGGTGTTTAGTTACTGCCTACTTATCCGCCTTTCTCTCTCAATCGTTCATTTGACATCTTTCATTGCTAGGAGTTGATTCTGAATTTCGAGATTGCAAAGCTTGTCAGGAGAAACGTAATGATATTTGTGTGCAATATATATATATATATATATATATATATATATGTGTGTGTGTGTGTGTGTGTGTGTGTGCGTCTACAATGTGTTGAATTTATCACACATTGCAATCTCACGAATGAACAGCAATGCATGACACAGTGGGATGTTATAGCAACAACCAACATTGTTTACGCTATCCGACAAAAATCCACCAGCCGCGATATTATCCCCCTGCACGACTGAATTCTGTTTGGCTATGATCCAGACCACATGGAACTTTTCCAGGATAGCAGGATGTTCACGGCTCGATGAGCAACTGCGCCGCGCGAAGTAAGTGATATACCTGGCGTGCATTCATTTCTCTTTTGTAAGTTGCAAGTCAGTTGAGTAGTCCGTGCCCGCGTAGCGCGAAACATGCGCGCATTGCATCTTGGGTATCTTTTGCATGTCGTGATTTCCACGCGCAGTCATCGTCAAAAACCCGTCAGGTCCCAGATACACGTGTATGGACACAGCCATCGGAACGTCAATAAATGCATCGAAGGGGTACACTGACACACCGTCGTCGTGTTACTATTGATCATGCATTTCTAATCGGTCTCGATATATGCGGCAGGTTTCCTACGTCGGAGCAATGATGGGCTACCCACGCGAACGACAGAACGGCACTTGCAGCTGCAGTGGATTGAAGCTTATATGGGATGAAGAAGCCAACCTGAGATGAGCGAGCATTCGAAGTTCGGATGGTTGGGTGATGGTCCTCCCTTGGCGATGATGGATTATACCAGTGCTACTAAATATGTAGCGGAAGTCTTAGAAGATGTTTGTTGCAGACCAATAAAGGTTTGGTACAGTGTACGCGAACGGTTATTAATGTATGGCGCACATTTAAATATCCTGTATTGTATGCGAGCTATCATCTAAAAATGAACAAGACTGCTCGTCAAGTTAACGCATGTATCGATCGCTCCATATGCGCATTATGAGACGGATTTAATGAATATGTTAAAAAATTTGAATCGTCATCCTAATGTAGCTGTGCAAATCTGCGGAATATGTATGTGCTTTTTCACATCGACTGCTGTTTGGAAGATGATGTACGTGAGCAAAATAAAGACCATAGACGCTCATTAGAGCTGAGTATTCATTTAAACGTAGTGCGTGATGATATCGTACATAGGATAATTAATTATCGTTTGCAGCCACACTAGCCCGGCCTGCATAACCGATGACACGCATAAGAACTGCTACACTGCGCCTTATGTTTTCAATATGGTGGTTTGCTTCAGCATTGCTATACGAGAATTAAAGGTGAATGTGAGTGTAGCACAACTGCATCATTAGGCGCACGCATTCACATCGCAGCTATAATTGCCGGACATTCTAGCGCCATGCACCCGTATGAACGTTGCTCCGTTGCACAGATAGCGGTCGCATCATTAATTATCGAGGATCGGGTGCGAACAACCATCCTTCTCGCTATTTCATTTTTGCAGAATCAAGTTATCTATCAGTCTTGTTTTTCCGAGTTGCATAGCTCCTGAGAGCATAACCTGAGAATTGCGCAGAGGCATTACGCATCGATGGGGGAAACCTACGGCAATTGCTCCTACCGGTGCATCTTCAGCAAGAGTCTCTCCGTCCTGTTATACATCCGATTCGTCGTCATTGGAAGTAGCTGTAAGAGGTGACTGACATGTTGGCTGGTGAGTCGATGAGAAATACCTTGTATTGCTTTCCCGACTCCATGCAGCACAAATCCAAGTAGAGGAACTCCACCTGCAGGCACGGTACCGAATCTCACTAAAACAGCAACAGCAACCAGAAATAACAGAATTCAACGTGCCGCGGGCACTTCCTGCACCTTCTCCTCTCGCTGAATCATGTCCTCGCCTGATCACGGTTAGAGTTCAGCAGTTTGGTGAGCATGCTGCTCCGTGCTGTGCATGAGTTGTCAAGATATCGAGGGGAAGAATGGTTCTTCGTACCCAGTAAGAGCAACCGTCCGGCGTCTCGTAGGCCATCACTAAAAGCCTAAAGTAGTCCATGAAGCTATGTTTTTTTTAATTTCTCAATTATCATCATCCTCATCGTCACCGTCATCGTTAAATACATTGGGGGGGGCACAGCAACACCACCTTCTCCACGGCCTTGAGAGCTTTGTACAGCGTTGTGGCAAAAGGTCTTTGAGCAAAGGATGAGTGAGCAGGCGAGAGGAGAGAGTCGTGAGTCACAAAAAATGCTGATCTCTCTCCCTCGTTGGCGAATATGATTCATATCGTCAAATATATGCTACCTGTTTTCTGCGCTCAGATACAAATTCCGACTGCTCATAGCCAGCCCATCTAGCGCCCATTCGTAACAAGAGAAAGAACAAATCAACATGGGATGATGAAATCGGAACAGTTGTGAAGGCAGAGTGGAGCAATGTCGATGGTGGCGTCTCTCCAGCAATACGCGATTAGATCGAAGAACAAAATCCATCACCAGCGTTCTTGGCTTCATTTCTCATTATTGCATGCTGCCTACAATGCTCATTTTCGAGTTGTGAACGGTGGTGGGTTTGTGGGCCGACACCTTCTTCGCGCATAGTAGGGACGACATTCACCTCGGTGTTCATTAGAAGCTCCCTCACAATTCTAAACGTGTATGCAGCAGCAGCAGCAGCAGCAGCGGCGATAGCAGTGGAGGCAGCATCAGCCTAGTGAAATAAGGAAAGATGATCTTCTTCCACCTTTTGATGACGATGCACTGCGCCCCGTCCTTTTGGCCGAAGTAGGCCTATACGAGAGAGAGAGAGAGAGAGAGAGAGAGAGAGAGAGAGAGAACATCATCATTTACCTTCTTTCAGCGACGAGAAGCAGGGCTATGGATGATATTGGGACCGAAACAAATGTTTGTTCAAGCTACAAGCTACAAGCACACATATATACTTGCGAAACACTAGGCGCGCCCACCACCACACACACTCAGAGAGAATACCATATTTAATATAATACTATATATATATATATATATATATATATATATATAGTGTGTGCGTGATTTCCGTGCACCATATCTAAGAAACCTTGTGGGGCTGCACTAAGTTGAACAGCTTCGTGACGACCGTTGCTACCTACAAGTCAGCACAAGGGCACTTCGTTGTCAGGTAGAACAGTGGAAGAGGAGAGAAAAGTCGCAAGCAAACTACGAATCAAGCCGACCCACCCCTCGAAAGTGTCCTGGCCTGCTTTGTCCCTCGCGCAGGGAGTTCTGACAAAGAATTGTAGAGCACGAGCGCACAGAAAATAACGCTTCTTCTTTTTGACAAGTTTTTTTGAATGAACATGTTAGTAAATGTATTACCTCTAATTCATCTAAGCCAACAAACACTTTAGCGCCGTCCTCTGGATACCTGCATCGTGTGTGTGTGTGTGTGTCATACTCGAATGAAGAACGAACAACTTTGAACTACGAGTGAAGTTGCTGCGTGAAAGCATTGCTGCCTGCCGCAAAAACAGTCAAGCACGTAATAAAACTTGGAGAGTACGAACATCTCGGCTATTGGCGGATGGAACACGGTCGTAAGCTGCAGTCAAAACGCAAAACGCAAAACAACGTTAAGATTCACGTTCA
The DNA here is from genome assembly GCA_000320545.1 of Bigelowiella natans CCMP2755. Taxonomy (NCBI): domain Eukaryota; phylum Cercozoa; class Chlorarachniophyceae; genus Bigelowiella; species Bigelowiella natans. Next base: position 101,207 of record ADNK01001965.1, read on the forward strand.
TTCCGGACAAAAAAGTAACTGTGGTGTCAGGGAAGAGAGGTTGTTTTTGGTGCTGGACCTTGGGCACAGAGCTGAGCTTCTTTATGTCTCCATCAAGATCACGAGGATACCTACGACAGTAGGAAAGGTCCGCAGAGAATCTTATGGAAAAGTAACATTATTCATCTTTTCGTCCTTCATCCTTTTCGACGCTGCCATGGCTCTGCCAATCGCATAATGAGCAGACGCGGTGGTGGTGCAGCATAGTGACAGGACGAGGTGGTCAATCACATTCTATTACTGGTCCAGATCCTCTCCTTCAGCGAATTGAGTCGGGTTCACGAAGATTGAGGTGATAACCTGAGGAAGTGGAGCTTAAGGAAAAGCGTAAGCCTCCCCCCGAGTCAAAGATACCTCATCGCAAGCTTTGCTAGCTTCCTGCACGAGGGAGATATGGCCGGCATGGAGTGCACCCATCGTGGGAACGAAGCCAACTATCTTTCCTTCCATCTCTACAAGAATACCCCTCTTAGTATTAGCACACTACACGTCGCATTTCTGTGGATCCGAGATTCCCCCCCCCCCCCCATCCCCTGCCCTTTCCTCGCACCCATTCTGTGACGTGCCGCCCGCAGTTGCTCAACACCATCAATGATCTCGACGCCATAGGGGAATTGAGTGGAGCATCCGCGTCGTCGCTGCAAGAAGGCCGGAAGTCGGGGGAGGAGGCTCAGGGGCCGGCATCGGAGAAGCATACAAGCGTCTGGCGAGAAATGTAGGCGGTTTTGTCATCTGCGACAATAGGTTTTCTTCTACGAGATAAGAACCCTATTTTCCTCTACAACGGCCATTTTCCCGTCTGCGACAAGGCAGCGTGCGTACGCTTCATCCGACTGCGACAATTGAATGCGCACTCGTGCACATGCTTCTTTCGACTTGTTCAACCTTTGAAAACACTTCATTCGTGCGCAGATCAGTGGGAAACATCTGTGACTGTGACAATGTACATGCCAAGGCGATGCAGTGGCAGTGTGGCGATTGTGAAAATGAAACAAAATGATCTGATGTGAAATGAGAAAAGGTGCCGCACAACGTGCAAACGCATGATGAGTGTCCGACCTTGGCATTGCGCGCTGCAATGTTCGGATGCAACGATTTTTCCAATGAAATGACGATCAAGTGCATGACCATGTCAATGAACACATCTGGTTTTGTCGGCGCAAATTACGGGGTGGGCACACAATGTGGCGCCCATGCTAGCATGCATGAACAGGCATCACAGCACACATGTGGTTTCTAGGTTGCATGATTGCTGTGGATGTCGAGGGAGAAATCCACTCTTTGGCTTTAGAGTCAAATTTACCCTCATGTAGGTGACACTATGCTTAATATTCATCACAGATTTCTGCATCTCTTTCTGAATCAAGAAGTGATTTGATATCTCCTTTGTCGCTTTGTGTTATGACAATAGTTTTCTTCGTAGGTGAGTCGACGCAGCAGTTGTATACTTGGAAAACGATTCCCATCGTCACGTTAATAGACCAGAGGGCGATGAGAAAAATTTGAAGGGCCTTGAGCATCAAAGGCTGAACACGATTCGTAACGTCATCTTTAGAAGGCAATTTTTGAAATACTCCATCGAAACAATGAGTTTTGTTTTACGATACACATGTAGAACACTTTGGCTGAGCATACACCATCGTAGGTGAAATTCGCATGTGCTTAATTTGACGTATAATGGTCTCTCTTTCTCTCTCTCTCTCTCTCTCTTTCTCTCTCTCTCTCTCTCTTTCTCTCTCTCTCTCTCTCTCTCTCTCTCTCTCTGTGTGTGTGTGTGTGTGTGTGTGTGTTGCTTATTTTTCAATTAGTCTCAGATGCACATGTTCCTGCATTTTCAAGGTCTAATGTCGCAGATTTGCGTAAGTACATCGCACTCCGAGCCGGCTTCCTTTTCCGCGAACACATATACTGTGCCTACAAGTTATGGCGTGATTCTTCAATCTGTCATCGATCCCTTCTGACGCTGATGATAGAATGAAATGATAAAAGCTTTTGGTTTACTGTACATGAGAGCTCTGCACAAAACGAAAGTACGCAGAGAATGGTGAACACCCAGCACCTGATGAATACATGAGTCATCGGTCCCGTAGATTAATGAAGTGATATTATGATCTGATGAAGTACATGGTTGGCCCATTGTAGAAAGAGAAACCTAGCATGGCAAAGGCCTAAGGACATGTCAAAACCACTCTATTAACCCTTCAGGGGTGACATAATATACAACGTTTCTTTATTAAATACCTCCGCCAGCAATAAAGCAGCAGTGAGTAGACATATCTTTGTCAAATCTTCTCCACATTTACTCGCCTGATTGCATCAGAAATTTTATTTCCTTTACGTTATGAATGGACTTTTCTTCCCACAATCACTTGAGTACTTTGTAACCGAAGGTGAGAAATGCCGTTGAGAATAGCATACTGGACGCGACTGTAGGAAAATTCAAATGTAACATGATATAATATAACTCTATGGGAGTGAAACTATTTACCTTCGTAGGCAGCAAAAGAGTCGCTTCCATACCAATGCTTCATTGGTGTACTTATGTTGCAGGAGCTCTTATTTGCTCCACTTCCACCCTATAATTAAGAAGTCTTAGAACTGGAATTATGTCAACGTCCAGGCACTCACATGGACATTTCCGCTGATGAAGCCAACTTTTCCCTCTATGTCTTCTTCTCGATGCATATCTGCTCAAAATTTTTTGGAGATTAGCAAAGATAAGAGATGTGATTAATTTCAATCCTTACCAAAAGAGCCCCCTGGTTCCACAATATGGGTTGAAATTTGCACTTGGAGAACCAGATGGAGCTACCGGCAACGGGAGGACAACAACAGAGACCAAGGCGGAACAAAGCAGTCAGCTAATTCAAATTTCAAATGTTCACATAATCCAAAATCATTGCCGAGATAGGTTGACGACAGGGAGTACTCACCGAGAGAAATTTCACGAAGAACATTCCCAGACCCCATTTCAGAAGTTACGACAATGTCAAATCCCATGTCTCTAACCGAAAACTAATGTCAATAGTTCTACAGCAGCCGGGTTCTTTGAAAGACATTTCGGAGAATTTGATTTGTCCGCTGAAGGGTGTTTTTCAGTAAAATCTGGGAACGAAACTATGTCTCATGCCTAAATTTCCGCAAATAAAGGGAACTGTCTGACGCCGTGGAAGCTGTGATATATGTAAGAGGCTGGGTTTGAATATGATTATTTCGGGAAATTATTAACATACGATTCTATTATGACGACTTGATGAATGTCAATCTTTTTTTAAAAATATAACTTGATTTTTAAAATTCAGAAAAGAAGTCGAGAAAACATAAGTGGAATACTTTCTCAGATCTACATTGACACCGTTAGAATGTGTACATAAACTGAATGCCGTCTGTTTTATCCTAAAAGTAGAATTATCCTCCAGTTTTCTTCTCTTTCTTGTTGTGTTTCCAGAAAGATGTGAATCTTCTTAGCGCGAAACAGTAGCGCGAACTCCGTTCCCGAATTGTGTGTCCTGACATCCGACTGGGAAGACTGTGCAAGGAAAAGAGCGCTTATTTATTCTTACAAACGAATTACCGAATGTCGCAGAGTATAAATGCAATACGTTTTTACCTTTTTTGGGCGCCGCCCATCCCCCCTAAAACCAAACGAAAACCGAAGAAGAAAATGAGGTCTGTTTCCCTTCCTTCTTTCGATGCTGGATCAATACGAGTAGGGGATGGCAGGAGAGGGGTGGATGCTCGAAGGATTTTGACCTCGCATGCAAGAAATTGTCGATGAATCGCTGTGTACTATGAAGTGACAAGTGTTTGTGTTACACAACAGAATTAGAAGTCGTAACAATGCCGTTCTCTCCAACAAATATGTCCAACTCAAATCCAACCAAGCCGCACTCTCCCTCCGGGGTGGAGCAAAACTCGAAGCAAGGGATCCTCAAGGGTCATCAGAAACCTGCGAAAGAGAAGAAGGTCCATTTTGGACCTGTAAAAATTAAGGTCGTGGAGGCCCTGAGATGGTACTACAACTGAGATTTCGTGACTATTGAATGAATTATCATGTAAAAGGTTAGACTGATTTGTTAACGTTGCAGGGAAGCACTCCGAGGGAATATTCGGGAGCCATCCGGACCCGACCCCGATTACTGCACAATTGGCATTTGTCGCCAACGTCGCCTCTCACAGCTTTTAGCCAAAATTCAAGCTAGATTTGTGTTACGGAGATGGAGAGACAAAGCAGCGGTTGCAACAGCTGTGAGCGGTCCAACACGAACTGGATCTGACACTGACACAACAGCGTGCACAACAGATTCGGAGATGCTGTCGTTTTGCACATTTATGCCTGAAGGATTTAACCTTGTGGATGTTGCTGACGACGACGAAGCCCCATGGGGCTTTGATGACGAAGAAGATAATGAAGAGCAGGAGGAAGAAGAAGATAATGAAGAAGAAGAGGGAGGAGAAGAAAGAGCAAGTGAAGCAAGGGAAAAGAGAGGTGACGGTTCGGCAGACTCTGAAATAGTAGATGAATGGGAGGGAGAAGGCGATACAACAGATGAAGGAGAAAATTCGTCGAATCTCTCGGATAATACTCTAGATTTTCATTCAGATAGAAAGTCCCCGCGATATTGCAGGATGAGTAATGATGGAAAATTGGAGAGAAACCATACTGAAAAGAAGATAATCAACGACCTGATTCGAATAAATACAAATAATAATGATGAAATGCAGACTTATACTACAGCTGAAGTGCTCAGTGGGACAGATGTTGCAGCTTTACAGGCATAACCTGCTTGTACCTTAGGAAAAATCAGCAATTAGAATGTAAATAAATTAACCGAGGTCAGCATACGCGACATGATAACTACAGCGATATGAGAGCCATATTTTTTGATAAAATTGTAGTCCAAAGCAGTACAATTCGACATGACAATCTCTTGTCCATGTCATCTATAGCACGCTAAATGCGAACATAATAATTAGGCCACAAGTAACATAAATGATTTAGTCGACATGCATAATATCTGCCGCTATAGTGTGTGTGTGTGTGTATGTGTACAGGTGATGCATGATGCATACCTTGTCGCGGTGTTATGCTGAACTATGTCTCCATCTGATGACGACGGCTGCACACATGCTATTGACAAGCGAAATTTTGTGAACACGTGTTTACTCAAGATTATTAAATTCCACGAATCGAATAGCATCCAATGTCATGTAATATCATCTGCGCCTTCTTCTAGACCGAAACAAGATCGACGACGCATGCGATTGCATGCATGAAAAACATCACAGCGGAGATCAACAGATTAACATTAGCACTGTAGCTACATAGCCGCTATATTGGTCACATATATATACACAGCTACATTAGGATGACCATTGAACAAATTCAATTGGTTGATTACAGTCGTACATCCGTCTCATGTACGACATGAATATATATAAGGCAACAAAGCATGAATAAATATGTGTACTTGCGCTAGCTAGCTACAATAGCAACACAAGCGAGCACATATACATGCATGTAAGCTGTACACATACGATGTAACTGGCACGGCGCATCTGAAAGCTAGATCGCATGCAAGGGCTGTAACATTGTATCTGCAGTCAGGGCGGGCTTGCATGCCTGTATGCCATGCTAGCATAGCATGTGGGCAAGCGATATATCTTGCGCGCGTTGGGCCGGTATAAAATAAAACATCTCTTTATGAAATCAGAGCTAATTCTTCGCTTGGGCCGCGCCATTATGACTGCATGCTGCAAATAGAAATGTATGTAGTTCAAGTCTTAATAATTATTGCTATCAAGTAGTACTTATCTCTCATCATTTTTGCGTGGTTATTCACCTTAGCTTATTCCTTCTTGCATCGCGGTACAAAATATTCGATTTATCCCTCTGTACATTCCAGCTATCTGCTGCACTCTTCTTGAACCCTTTTGCTAACAGCAGGTGACCTACACTGACGCAGTCTGATGCGGTGCATCATCATCATCGAGATCATCTATGCGGAATACCACGTCGTTTTTCTTTTGTGGGTCGTCTTCGTGGAGCTCCTTCTTCTCCTCGTATACCTGGCCGCTGTGCTGGAGATTGGCATTCATTTTTGCAGTTGTTGCGGCTGTCGCGTTTTTGTTGTTATTCTTAATATCTGCCATCCTATCCTCTGTGTTGTCTGATTTTCTCTCATCAGTGCGCCGTCGTCGCACAGCAGAAGTAGGTGGACTTGGGCGCGACGATGTAGGAACTAGAGACCACGCCCCGGTATCAATGACAGACGTACACTTTGGACACTGGATGTGGCGATACGAGGCCTGAAATCTAGGTGAAGAATGGGGGAAGGGGGAGGAGATACGATGCAAAGTGTTCATTTTGGTGGACGCTCATCAGCTCTTCACGAGATCTCCTCCGTTGCAACAAAAAAGCGACGATGACCAAGCGACAATGAAGATATTGAGAAAGTATGAAAAATACTAAGGGTTATGGTGTCTTTCTCTTACTTCAATTTGCAACCACAGGCAGGACACTGTCGCTGTATCGTGATGTTATTTTTCCCTCTGCACACCCCGCATACGAAAGTACGGGTGGATCTTGGTATCTAGAACACAACAGTAACAAAGAAAAACCAAGAGGACAATTTGATGAAAATAATCCCCGGATATACTCTTCAAAACGTTCGCACAACCACTGGTCATTACCAATCCCATCATCACCATCATCATCACCAGCAGCAGCAGCAGCAGCAGCAGCGGCACGCAGCATCATTCCACTACTCTATTGGAGGTGCGGCAGTGTCCGCAGCGAACTATCAGCGTGCTGTCCGATCCTGGCCCAGCCCAAGAGCGCCTTGACTGTCGCACATTCGGTCGTGGAGGCGGGCGTGATTTCTGATCTGAACGTAGATGTGGATTTGTTGCACTTCTTCCTCGGGACGGGTGGCCATTTCTCTGAGGAGGGCTTTGGGTGAGTAATGTAATGCACTGATCAAGATCGCCCTTGCATGCCACGACGACGGCCTGCACTGTGGGAATGTCCAGGAACCCCATCTCCACCAACATCGACACGACTCTCTGGCAGCGAACACAACCAATTGTCAGTGTCTTCACATGGACGATGTCACAGCATCCACACTCATATCCGCAAGCAATAACCACCAGCGATGATAACTCACACCTACAATACCATTACATGAGTAGCACCTGATACTCCGCTATGTGCGAAGGAAGACCGGGCGGCGGTGGTGGTTTAGGAGGTGGGGTGGCAGTTGCTGTATTAATTGCGCGCCCTGAACCTCGTGGACGAGGGGCCGATTGAGGCAATTTACGGGTAGCATTGCGCCTCCGCGGTGATTCTATTGGGAGCTTATTCTTCAATCTCAAGAAGTCTCGCCATTGCTCAAGATCATACATACTTTGCTTTGTTGTGTCGACTGATCAAATAAATGAAAAGAACATTTCGGCAGTGTAAATGGGAGGGTTGCTGAAACTTCGTATATGGTCATAGCTGAGTATCACTACCATAAATTCGGGCCGCGTGCCAATCGCTCTGTTCATTTGGAAGTATATCATTCAGGCAATATAATCTCTCCCCCCCTCTCTCTCTCTCTTTCTCTTAGCAATGAGTATGTGTGCGTGCGTGTGTGTGTGTGTGTGTGTGTGTGTGTGTGTGTGTTCATATGCATACGGCAATCCCCTTAATATCATGTTGTTTTTAAAGCCACGTGTTTTTGTGTGGATGTTTCAAGTTATTTTCTCAGATTCATTGCATCGTTTATGGCAGAGACCTCAGTTTGAGGCATAGGCAGCAACTCTGAGGCAAGTTTAAGCCGAAACTTCTCCCTCTTCTTTATGTCTTCCTCTCCCAGCCATGTCGGTGTCTTCGGTGTTTTCGAAGAACCTTCATATTGGAGAGGGTTAGTACACTACAAGATGGTCTACTTGCCTATTGCATAATATCCTGTTCCATGATGAAAGAGGGATTATGATACCTAGTTTTGCCTTGCCATCGTCCGAGCTTAGTTGCGTTTGAATATCGACTCGAGACTTGGCCTTATTGTCTTGCTTTCGACCCGAGTCGAACGCCCCTTCGATTTCGACGTCCGCCTCCTGTATGGAATCTTCATCCTCCGTCATGAGCGTGCCCTGAATCATGTCTTCGGAATTGAAGTTTGTTAACTCTATCTCCTCTGTATCTGCACGGACCACAAGGGGGATTCCCTCATCGTCTTGGTCACTTTGGTCCCCTGGTAAGGTCGAGGAAGAGGCTCTGGGCAGCAAGGGCGTTGTCATGAAGAGGGAGATGGGGACCGGGAGCCAGGGGAATTCAGAACGATTCTCCCGAAAACAAAGAATTTGCAAAACAAAGGGAATTTTACTGGTAAAACTGATCTATCATGTTGTCGCAGATAAATCTTTTAGTTTCTTCTACTTCATTTCCAAATGAAAGGACCATGGATCTCGGACGCCTGCTCTTTTCAAACGGCTGAGATTCATGTGTGCGACAACAAATTGTTCTTGTCACAGGGTGTAATTTCAGTTGGAATTTATCCGGAGGAATGAACCGCGATTGAGTTTTCAAAAAAAAGAAAATGCCCACATCGCACTCCAACTGCTGGATGGGATTCACTCCTTCCCATCTATTCAAACATTCGGAAATGCATCATCTTCCTGTCCATTAGTTGGTTCCTGATTGAAGACTGCTTGACTGATTCTCACATGCATCATCGCAAGTGCTAGAGTGCTGTGCATCGTGGCCTCATTGCACAATGTGTCACACGTTCTTCACGAATGAGGCCGTCATCACAGGTAGATCCCGTGAAGAATGCAATGGCAGCAAAGCTAAGCGAATGAACACATGCACCATGTGTGCACACGCAATCGTGCAAACGCAATTGGAACAAAATGTGCTGCGCACACGTGCACATGTGTCACGAGCAAAAACCCCTCTAGCCCTGCTCCAGGCTGCATGCTCCAACGAAGACTAACTGGCGATGTCATAGCATCAGACTGATAAAAGAAAATAAGCTAATTGTGTGCACTATCACACCATCATGATGGCAAATGTAAATTCATCAGGTTTTGCATTGCTCTTTTACAACATGTTTACAAATGGATACATGCCCTTGTACTTAAAATAGTCTGGGCCAAGCAGACAGCACGCTGTTATATTGCACTGACTGCATAAACACTACGAAAGAAATTGAAGAATCCTACGCCTTGGATAGGACAATGCAGATGGCGCAAATGATCGATAGCGTGAAAACACCGACTAAGAAATTTCCAAAATCAACTGTCAGAGATGTAGACCTTCTTCTAGAAACTGTTGCCATGTACAGGCGCTCAAAAATTGAATTATTACCAAGAAGTAAGTAGTTCCTTGTTCCTCTGATTTCTTTAAAGAAGAAAACGCTCCAAAGCGAGCCCACTAGACCAGGCCCAATGACGGCCTATAGAAGATAACCAATCCACATCAACCCACATCAATAAGCATACGGGTACATATTTCCTAGTACCAACGGGAAAGCCACTGTGTAGCCCAAAATTCCGTTGGCAATGAACCAGCCAACTTGTCCCAGGGCCCACATGCATCCTATCAGTGGTGGAATAGACCATATCGTAACCATGCCGTCGTGAATCGTGTACCACACAAATGCATGTGTGCGGAAGTAAATCTCAGGAGTGCACTTCATGCACTCTTCTGGCTTTCGTGCGGACCTGAAAGAAAAGCGGGGGCGCATAGCTCACTAGACACCCAAGGCTTGTTCTTCATAATCCTGTGGGAGTCATTGATTTAGACCAAAACACCGCTCAGTAACCAGGAAATGGCAACTCGACTAACGCTGAATTGTATTAGATACTACATCGAATAGGCCAGGAATATCGTCATAGACATAATGATGATTCCGCAAAAGTGGGCGAAAACCTGTGGGTAACGTTTGAGGAGAATGTATATATATATATATATATATATATATATATATATATATATATATATGTATCAACAAGAAACAAACACGCAATAAAATATCACACACGAAAGGCGCTCAACTCCAGGTGAGTTCATGTTGCACACATCGCTGCTTCACACATCAAGGCCGTGAGTTTGCACCAGAAAGCTCACCGATTTCGACAGAGGTTTAAATTCATACGTGTGCTCATCATCAGACTTTTCAAGAAAAAGAACTAATAATACTATAGCCAAGACGGCTAGCCTGTGACAAAAGTAGCAATTGGAAAGGGGGGAGAGGGGGGTGGTGTAGTACGTAGTCAAGGGGCTCGGAACTAGCACCACGATAATGCTCAACGCACTTGTTGCCTGGAACAAAAGGACATATTAGATACATCATTTTGAACATTGTGAAGGGAAAATCCGGACAGAAAAGAGTGACGCCCATGACGAAGTGAAACACCTCTCCGTGGCAAGCAAAATACAAATGGGTCCCTATCGGATGAGATCCTCCTCATCCGACACATGGACGGCAATAGCACTTTTAGTGGTCATAGCTGTCGCCGTCGCCATCTTCAAATTTGATGATGATGATGATGACGATGATGATGATGATGATGATATCAACCTTTTTAAAAAATGAATCAGAGATTTTTTTTTTCAAATTAAATCGTACCATCACTGCAGTTATGCTGCTGGATGTAGGTAGGAGGATCGAAATTGTTCCCGAAGAGGAACCCTGCAGATCACGGTAGGAAAAGATTTTTAACACTGTGTGTGTGTGTGTGTGTGTGTGTGTGTGTGTGCGAACGTGCGCGCGCACGTGCTCATGCTGTACGCTCTTTTATGCGTTTGTGTGGGTAGTGCATGGTATCGAAACGAGATAGAAGCAGAGTCGGGAAGAATGCGTGCTCACCGGCGCATACAGCGGCAGCGATGCCCTTAAATTTGGACTTTGGCTCTCCCTCCGCATCACTTTCAATATCTGTCAGTATAATATAAGCACGAGAGCAGCTGATCAGAGCGAGGCATCTGTTATTGCAAAGCATGAAAAGAAGGACGTGCATGGTGGATTAGTTGTTTTTTCAAAGACTTAGATCGCTGACCCTGATTTTGAATCGAGTCGGCTGTCTTCGCCTCCATCGCTGTTTACAAATAACAAAAAATTAAGGAAGAAGCGAGGCGGAAGAGACTTCCCCTTCGGCACCAAAATGTGTCCGAATTTGAAAACAAAGTAGCAGCAGCACGTAAGATGCCTCACCTTCCTCGGGCCCACTTGGCAGCTGGGTGAAATCGTCGACCCTTTTAAGATTTTTTTTTTAAAAACAAGTACGATTCAAATAATCAAGATGACACTAATCTTGCTTTGGGGTTTATGCAGAGATTTATATATACTTACGGTTTATCAGGAGTCACTGTGACAAAGAAGCTGGTACCAAGGGAGAAAAGTGCAAAGCACAACCCCAGGACGTTTAGCCACACCTAAAGAAACCACAAATGTTTGGAGGTACCACCTAGCTTTGTACTTCATGCCTTTCGTCAAACAGGCTTGCACGACTTTTTTGCGCGAGGTACTAGGTCTGTAAAATTCTTCTATGTCCTCTTCTTTTTCATTTAGATGAAACACCATTTTCAGCTCATCTTTCTCAAGGTCGAAGAATCCGAAGAACCCAGTGGCCCATCCAACCATCAGAGCCTTAGTTTTGTCAATATTAGAATAGAAGCAGCACACTAAGCCCCGATTATGGATTGCCACAGTCTTATCATCCTATCTCATCATTCGTACCGTGGAGCCCCAAATGACTAGACCAAGACCCATGCCTGACATGAACCATGGATAGATGGAGGGGGGTGTCAAGGAATACCAACAGCGACGTGGAGTGCAATATATTGAGATAGTGACCGATTTGTTGGATGATGTAAACGCAGAGCACGTTTCCTGACCAAATTAAAGGATTTGTGGATTTATACCGAAGTGTGCGTTAGCTCAAGAATGACGCGGGGGGTAAATGTTTTAGAAAACAAAGGCGACCCTTTCTTTCTAGGACACACAGCTGGGAAAGAAGTTCTCGCTCACAAAGAAGAGGGGGGGTGGAGTAGCTCAACCTGTGGCCCAGAGAGCTCCTCCAAGCATAGAAAACGGGTAGAATTTAGGAGATCCTTGTATCAGTTGAACCTTTTGCATATCATTGTCCTCTCACGCCCCATCTAGGGACGCAACCTAGTTGCAAGATCGAGTGTGCACTTACGACGAGACCCACTGTCCAAATGCCCATACACATGAAGAGCTGGAAGAAGACGCCATCCCCGCTGTGAAAAAATGGCTCGGTGTGATTATTCATCCGAGTTTCAATACATGCCACTATAAACGCAGACAGACCCTCATACCTGTCAAACCTCTTCACCACCACGAAGTTGGACCCAAAGAAGAGCATGGACATCAACACGCCGATGTATCTGATAATTATGCACCCCAGCTCACAACTGCTTCCAGTCATATCTCTCCTTCTAACGATACCCGAGAATTGTCGCCGCCATCTTTCCTTTCTACTGCTGCCGGACGGGCTGGGGGAAGGGAATATCCGAACACAACAGTATCCGCCGTAAAGAGAGCGAATGTCTAGAAAGTCCATGTCGCACTTGCAGAATCCCATGATTTTCGTTCTTTCTGAACCTTATACCGAGGAGGAGGAGGCCAACGCAGGCCGAAGTTTCGTGCGAGACAAGGAAATTAACCGAAAAGTCCAAAAATATCCGTCAACGTATCCCCGTTACCCCGTCATGATCTTCGAGCACTCCCATGGATAAACGACATCTATTTTGTAAACACATGACAATTGCTTCAATGTCGTTCCCTCAAATTTTGCTGAGTTTCTTTTATTGTCGCACATCGCGGATGGGACCGCTTCATACGATCGGGTTTTGAGGCATTTTCAGTGACGCCGCCACTGAGAACCTTCCCCGTTCTTGCGTGAGAACGTTCCTCGCATTCCTGACACGAGGAGCATTGCGGGTGAAACTACCTGAATTGTTTCCCAAGAGCAGTCAGAAGCGGCGTGGCGCAGCGGAAGCGCGTGAGGCTCATAACCTCGAGGTCCCTTGATCGAAACAAGGCGCCGCTATCTGTTCCTTTTCCTTTTCTGTATTTTTTTTTCCTGCGTAGGCTTCCAGTAGCTCTCTCTCTCTCTTTCTCTCTCTCTCTCTCTCTCTCTCTCTCTCTCTCTCTCTCTCTCTCTCTCTCTCTCTATCTATCTCATGTTTGCAGGAAGGATCCTCGCCCCTGCAACGTAGAGATTATTGCGCTCCCTTAGTAAGGGAGATGTCGTCAGATTGGAAATCTTGATCGAAATTGTTCAGCTGAAACGTATGTGATCCTCAAAGCTTTGGTCTGTGCGATGGAGCAAGTACATCTGGTCTATTAATTCATTGTCTAGCTTTGTAACCAGATTCGAGAGTAGAATCATGACACCTAGAGCCGATTCAGTTCAGCTCAACTACGATTAGCGAGTTCTACTAGCAGGTAGGTAAAGCTAGGAAAGAGCTAAGTAGGTCACGCCGCGTTGCGCGTGCTTCAACGAAACGAAATTCGTCAGCATACATCACACTGCGTAACGGATTTGTAATTATCTTATTAGAACTTTATCTGCCAACACATAACCGTACGTGACAGTTAATGTACAAGTAAGCATGAGCTACGACACATAGCACTCTCTGATGCGTTGAAGTCATGCTCGCACTTTGCAACCTCTCAATTACATTGCAAGCGTACGGAATTGAGAATTCATTGCGGTCTTGAATTGTCTTCCTATGCGTTGATATCAACACCTGTCATGCAGTCATGCATGGTGACATCCAAATGCAGATTGGCATGTATACACAACTCAATGTAGCTACATGCTAAATGTACTGCTGCATTTGTTTATTACACATGTCACGATAACTAGATTAAATACATAATGGTGAGATCGTGGATGATGACAGCGTGCACTTGGATGGGCATATAGTCAGATCCGCACCGAACTTGATCGCATAGCAGTAGATGGCTTGACTGAGTTGAGCACGAAAATCAGAGTACTGATGTTCCAATTTATTTCCAATCTGTGTCCCCAGTAGCTTTTCCTCCATCGCAGGCTTTGTCTTTCTGCCTTCGGTTTCCTTGGACAATGCGCTGACGTTTTTTCCCTGCGGGAGCGTCGCCACCCCTTAACCCTCCACGTCCCAGCAATGATCTTCTCATGGGACTTTTCGTAGTAAGAGGCTGTTCCATCTCACGAGGTTGCGTCTCCGATGTCGTTGCTCCGGAGACCCGATTTATCCGAGCACCAAGAGGCTTTGGTGCTTGAGAAATCTGGGACCTCTTTCCATCGCCGGATTCAGAGATGATGTAAGGTTCATAGCCCTTGGACATGAGCCGTTGGAAGTTGCTGTTCACGCACAAGTGATCGATCACAAAGGCGTCAATTTAAAGAGAGGAATCATATGTCTGTCGGTGGCAGAGCGAATGTCTGGCTACTAACCCAAAATCTTTTCCTGAGCGTAGAGCTGTCTCGCAGAGCACGCGCACTCCACGGGAAGCATACACTTGCAGAATGTCATCGGTGATTTGATAAGCCTGCTCGACGGACTCGAGGTACTCATCCGACAAGAACACGCCGTTCCACGGGCGAAAACGCATCTGTTTGCAAGGAAATGGGGGGAAAGGGCGACCATAATTTTAAACAAGAAATCAACCAGTAGCCTTTTAAAAAACTCTACCTGGTTAAGAAGTTTTGGCGAGGGGAGAAAAACCGATCCGTACACCTTTACTTCGTTCTCGTCCCTGCCTTCCAGTTTCTGATATTTCAATTAAAAGGAAATACGAGCTTGTAAGGCGTAATTCAGCGAAACAACTTCCAACTCTCTGATATGACCGTGAAAAGAAAGTCAAGCCCCTCCTTCAGTTTCTCTGTGTCCGATCCTATTTGAACCCACACGCTGCGGACTAAGCCTGTTTCCAGCTTTGCAGCGAGCACCTGCAGTTCGCGTGCGCGAACATCATTATTCGATTTATATATTGACAATGGATAGAGATGCTTATTCGAGAGAAGTGTGCTCACCTTTCTCTCTTTCTCTCTATCTTTAACGTCTGGAAAGTAGGGGTTGAATGCTACTCCCTGCGGCACGAAGAATAATGTTGGTTCCGTCGAAAAGATGAGGTGATGTGCTTATTGAGATGATGTGCTTCATCATCTTTCTTTAAATTTTAGAAAATTTTGGCTTCCACTAAAGCTGTACCCACCAGATTAATCTTTCGTGCGCTGGAGCTTCTTCTCCTCTAAAAATGATGATTTTTTAACTACCGTTGAATGGAACGATTAGAAACTTGCGAAAGTGTGAGTTCGGACCTGGGCCATACGGAGACAAGCAAGGGTGCTGAGGTCAGACTTGCGTTTTTTCCCCCCTCCACTCACGACCAAACTGAGCAAAGATGATAAAATAGATGAAAGGATATGGTAAGTCCATTTTTTATCGAGATTCCCGTAACGTCCCTAGCACAATTCACAGCATGTTTAGACAGATATGTGCGTGCATACCACTCTCTGATTCCTAGTTGAACCAGTTCTCCGCAAGCTTTCTCGAAACTTGCAAAGGTCTAATTCATTATTTCACGAGGCTTTTAATTGAAGAAAACTAGATTTAAATGATATTTCCCAGCGGTCCCACCCACCTTTTCTGGAGACCCGCGGTACTGATTCCTACAACGAACAATATTTGTTATTATTATTATTATTGTTTGGGTTAGAGATCCCAAACTTATTAAATATATCTTTGCCTCTAATACACAAAGAGAAGGCATCGAATTCCTGTGCCAAGGTTGGCGCATCAAAAAATCTTAACGTACTTGAGACTGTAGTGAGGACAAATATCAGCTTGAGGGTACGCCTGTGAAAATTGTGGCGCTCATCAAAGTGCTTGAGCTTCATTTTGTGTTTAGGATAATCTGAAGTACCGCGAGTAGCCCTTCGCACCATTTAACGATAGGGTCATTTTTGCCCTTATTCGGAAGGTTTACCCTGTGCATCGGTGGTTCCAACTTAGTTTGGGCAGTCAGAAGTAAGCTCTCCTTGTGAGATGTAATTACCAACCTCTGCATTTCATTCCGTTTCAAGAAGCTCGCCTGCTTGGTAAGATCCGACGCCGTTTTGAAAAAGAGTTCGAATCTGCACGGTAGAAGATATTGGTGACGATTAGCATTCATTGTGTCTCCCAGCAAGGCGTCACCGACCGTAGGGATTCGCTCAAACCTAAGCTCATCAGCAACAACGAAAGTTGTGCCCCCCCTTTCGAACTTATCGTACAGCTATCCTTTCCTCCTTCGCTGATCTCAAGTTGTGTACTTGCATCTCCGGCATCCTCAGCCGCTGTGTTGGCCCCTCCTCGGAACCGAGATGTTCCTTCCGGTTTTGCCCTGTCTCTGTGTCACATTTGTTCATCAACCAGAGGACTTTTTCAATCGTACTGCAACGCTTTGCACGCCTCAATAAATACCGTTTGGCAGCTTTTCGCTGGGCGTTGCAGCGCTTGCTACAGGTCGTAACCTCGTCCCAGCACTTCTCCCACTTTTTCCGCCACGTGAACGGCTTTCCGCAGCTGACGCATGTCTTCCTAGGCAGGTTTTCCTTTCTCACTCCTCTGCCATAAAACGACCGAGCACTCATTAATCATCTGTCCCTCCCTCCCTCCTTGCGTGCACAAGAACCAAAAAAGAGACTACCTAGGCATTGAACTCAGGCTAACGGTGCACGTGGCCTCAATCAGTGGTCTAGGGGCGGAGTCGTCCGAGGACTTGAAATGTAGGCCATTTTCACCGAAATAGGACGTAAACAGGCCAACCTCTTCGAAATAGAGTTGTCTCGCTTGGCGAATGAAAAATGCATAGGGTTTCGACCCTGCGACATGGCCTCGACAATTATCGACAATTTTGCAACGCTGACGAAGGTCGAAGCGCCCCCGACGACGACGATGCTACGATCTTGAGAGTCGCGCCATCGTGTTCACAGAAGACCCACGAATGTTTTTTTGGTTTCATTCAGCCTATCAATGGTGGTCGCGGCGTGCTATCTCATACACTGAGAGAAGAAGCAAGAGGAAGTGACCAACCCTTGAACACCGCAGACATGCGTGAATTAATCGAGCTTAGACAGTTCGGGAGATTCTTCTTTCCATCTGATACTTTGTGCAGTAGGAAAACCTATTTTACATAAGAGACACTAAGACGGATCCATAAAACTGCATTAAGGTCTACAGGATGAGTCGTTGTGCGCCTATTCTCTCCATCCTTCAAAAGAACAAGCCCTCCCTAACCTCGAGAAGGTATTCGGAAACAAGAGAGGGCATTTACCAGCTTGTGTACGTCATGATTTAAAGCAAGTAATCGACCACAAACACCTATACTAATCGTGCTGCTAACATCATGCAACTTATTCGGCGGTCTCTGGGCATTGTCCCCGTCACGTTAATGGCATGCTGCAAATTAGGACAAGGATGTGCAGGTTGAAAAGCGAAAGCCTAGAGTTCGGGCATGCAGTAGTCGATAGCACCGAATAATGCGACTTTGGATTGGAACGACATTCATTCTCCATTTTTTCAAAGATTTGTTAGCTACCTGGAGTGCCAATATCTGTGTTATCTGCATTATGAATGCGTAATCATCAGCGAAAAATGGAAGTAAGCCAGAACAACCATGCATAATATATGCAGACGTCCGTACCCCTTGCAACAGTCTGTGATTGTTTAGCTTTTGATGAGATCCTACAATAATGTGAACGAACACATTGAATGTACACTTTTGTGATTCATTATATGTTATAATAGAGACTAGACCCAAGTGCATGCACATGCACACAATGATGTGCAGCAGCGTATGAGCAGCGAGGCTTGCTTACACTACCGCCTATAGGTGTTGAAGGTTATACATGTGCATGATTGTTGCATGAACTGTCAATAATGAGGGATACATGTGTCAACATTGCAGCTGTGCGCATTTACATGCACATGCGATGCAACAATGTAGATGCCGCTGCTGATCTAGTGATCTTCGTGGTGGTGCACAATGTGCCTGTGCACATGCAAGCTCCACATTGCATTAGTTGTTTGTCAAACACCTGCATCTAAATGAGTATGACTTCGTATTGCTTTTTTAGATTGCATGCGCTGTCATCACACACGGCGAGAAAGACGCTATAGATGCAACACGTACGATGCATCGTAACTTTCGATCGTGCCACGCCTGCGCATGATGAGCACGTGCAATTGCATAACAGTAGGCACAGTAATTCTATATACTGCATAAAAATAGTATTACGTGTGTCTATCATTTTTCTGGGTGATCGATCGATGATGATGATCCCGGTTGATGAAAAGCAACATTGAACATACATACAGCATACATGGCGGACATATTTTTACGTTAGGGCCTAAATGTGACTACTGCACAGGCTAGCAGGCACCGGATGTACTATTTTTTGATGTGTACACATGTGTGCACGTTAAAAGCATGTGTGTCATGTTCATAGTCATATTCAGTGTGGGTTTAAGCTACCTAGCTATGTGATGCGGAAATGATGAACATGCACACACAATCAAACACACATATACACATACACAACACCCTAATAATGCCCACAATGTGCAGAAATGTTGCATCTCGCTTTTTTTAATAAGATCACAGATTTAATAATGACAAAGGTTGAAACCATACTTTGGCACTACAATTTTGACATGCATCATCGAAGGAGCTTAATGATTTGCTGTTCTCTCGACGACGAAGAAATCGCTAAAACTGCATCAAATTATGCACTCACAAGTCAAACAGATATCTAGCTAAAATACAATCTTGGTATACATCTACACAGCGAGGCCTCACAGAGCTTCCTCTACCAATCTCTTCCCATTTTTGATCATTTTGTTCAACTAATTTATCCACAACAGATATCTTCTCAACTCTACATCCAAACGAGTATGAAAGGGGAGGGACTACCATGCGTTCCATTTTTCTGTACCGCTCATCTTGTTGGGACCCGACCGTCTCATAATCGGAGAGTCGTTTGTAAACATTCTGGTGAAGATATCTTGTTCAGAGATGATTTTGTTTCGATGCTGAAGTTTAAGTCGATACCTCAGAATGTGCTCGGGTTTTCTCATTGTAGCTCTGCAACATCCTACCGATGATAATTTAGGTATTCAAAGACTGAGCACTCCCATTATACTGATTAAATGAAACGGACCTATTAGCTGCAACCTCGCGCGAATCGGTATATTGTTTTATTTCCTCGCTGAATACCTGTGTAACTCTGCAAGAGAAAGTATATAGTTTCGAAAAATGAGGTTTGCTGCTCGAATCGCGCATAATTTCATCCGGACAGAAGAAATAAATTTGCAGGATCTCCTCTCCTCGATCATCAAGGTTGCTGTGGAATATGCGAAACATTTCTTACTCGAAGAGCCTCTTCAACTCCTCGCTCTGCCTTTTGAGCACTCGCTGTTGGGTTTCAGCGACCATTTTCAACTGGGCGACATTAGGAACTATCCCTTTAACTCGTGCTCTATCCGGCATGTACGGAGAAATGAGTCTACTTTCGCGGAGGCAGGATGTTGAAAAGACGGGGGTTTCCTCGCCTCCGATCCCTCCCTGAAGGCCAGATCTGTCCATGCTGCCGGAAGCCATTTTACCTTTCTCCACCCCACAGTAGTGTGGAACGGCTACAAGGCGATTTAAAAATTTCTTGTCGTTTTTCTTTGACGCAAGTCCAAGTACGAAGACATTTTTGCCAATCTCAGGTAACGTCGAAACGTTTCGAGTGTTTTTGTCTATCTCCTCAAAAGCATGTCGCATACACGAAACCCCATGCTTGATATTTCTTATAGAATTCCCTTTCGTTCCATGCCTGCGACAACAGATATGGCAGGCTGGAACTCGGAGTTATTATGCTTATTCAAAATCTCCGAAGCAATGGTGTTGCACAGCTGTCTCGTGGCATAGCTTCGAATACTGAAAGCCACGGTTGCAGGTCCGAATATACGAATCAACGTCAATGTTGCTGATCCCTGTATATATATGTTCGTCCTTTTTGCTTAATACCCAACGCAAGAAGCTCACACCAAAAGCTTCGTATGTAAATTGTACCATTTCGGGAAGTGAAAAATAGGATTTCGAAGTGAAAGAGATAGAGTCATGATGGATATTTGTTTGAATTTTAGTTTGTGAAAGTTTGCAATCTACCAAAGCAATTTATCGGGGGCAATTCGTGGTGGCCTTACGTGATCATGGGCAAATCAAGACGCAGTCGGAAAAATGTAAAGCACTCACAACACACTACCTCCCCACCCTCCCAACTCATAACCACACCGGAGACATGATCCTGCTTCACATATTGGAGATGTGTGGATATTACTTAACCCGCATCATCTGTGTTTTCCGGCATTATCAGCTCTGCTTAGCGGGAGGTTGTACAATTATCAGATGCATTTAGAATAATCGGAACATTTATCACGATAAATATAGGCACAACAATCATCGCGTTCGGGGCAATCAGAATACGCAAAAAGCCTCCTTGAAAACGCAAACAACACCGACGAAAACTCTACGGTGGAAAAGAAATCTAAACTTTCAAAGGCTATTCGACTGACCAAAAAGCAGAAGAGAAAAAACAAGCAATCCGAGTTTATGAAGAAGTTAAAGGTTTGCTAGATGATAACAATGGTGCACATTTCGTGTTCAGAGTTGTCACCCTATTCTTTCAGATTGCAAAAAAAATAAGTGGGATACAAGAATCTAAGAAGTCAAATCTGTCATCCATGGGAGATCTAGCTTCGAGTCTCAAGGATATAGTTTCTAGCTCTCGCAAAGGGTTGAAAGCAGGTAGGTAGATGTGGGGAAATAACAATCTTGTTACTGTTCATGGAGTTCCTGATTTTGCACCTTCTTCTAGGAAAAAAATTATCGAACAAGCAGAAGAAGAAATTGCTTTCGAAGGAAGTCGAGAATTTTTGTGCTGTAATGGAGCATCCAGCATTCAAAAACGCGCCAATAGACACCATAAATGAGCATATCACGAACACTCTAAAAGATCAAAAGGTAGTGCACTGTTTGTCAATCGCTAATATGAGGTGAGTAAATCAACCCCATACATTAAATAGGAATCCGAGGACAGACTAGAACGTGACATGAAAGAAATCTCGCGAGAAATTGACATGAGCATCTAACATTGAGAGTTACACAGACGTGGTAATAACACGCACAATATGGTACAGTCGCAAATAGCTGAAATTAATGTCAAATGAGAGAGACATTTGTAAATCGTAGTCACGTGCACAATCTACATGTACAAGTGCAACCCATGTGAAAATGACTCTCGGCTAATTAGAAGGGAAAAGGTGTCCATAAGACTGCTTAGTATAGCAGCATTTATCGTCAAATGCATGTGATATTACGCAATTATTGTTAACAACTCCCTACAAATCACAAAAAGATGCTGCTGTTTGTGGAGCTCATCGCTCGTGATGACAATGTGTGCTACTTCGAGCTATTATGCTTCGATCTGCTATGCAACTTGAACGCCATAATTAAGGAAGCTTGCTGACATGTTCAATACAGCACAATATTCTTGGTGACAGTATGACAAGTTTGCACGTGAGCAACATGTAGTATTATCGCCGTGTGAAATTTACGCGCCAAGCTTAGCAACACTGCGATGCCATGTGATGCTACAAACTAGCAAATAGCATTTCAAATTTCTATGCACACGCTTATAATAGACATAGTAATCCGTGGTGTCTATCATGCTTTCTCAGCTGGAGTAGCCTCATCATTAGTCTTTCGTGCAACTTACAGAACTCTTTTAATTTGTGTTGAATTAATTTACTAGAGTAACATGAACGAAGTTGTCTGTATACTCACACATTACACATTACGTAATGATGGCGAATTTGTGCAACGTAGTTAATATTAATATTATTATGGAAGCAATTTAAATTTTTTGCTGTTTATTATTATATTTTATGGAAGCGATTCAAATTTTTTACTGATTTGTAATCGGTCCATGAGATTCCATTAAAAATACATTTCTACAAAAGAGAAATCTTCATCAAAATACACATTATGGAATCAAAAAGGCGGTTGGAAAAAGGATTTAATTCTAAACGATCTTTAAATTTCGCCTGTGCATCATTCTATCAGCAAATTATCCTTGTTTTTGGAATTTATTTCTTGTAAATTGGACCGCAAACTCAGTGTAAGTTCTCCCCTGCACAGAGGTAGAGAGTTGATTAAATTAATTCAAATGTTATCCACGATTCTTGCCTTCGAGACATTCTGCAGTTACTTTTCTCTGATAACAGTACATAAAACCTCAGGGAATCTAAGGCTCCTGACAGTGAACCGCTTTCTCTGTGCCAACACATCTACATTAAGTTGCATTAAACTGTATATCGCTGACGTCGGGGAACTCGAAAGGATGCAGGTGGAATTCGGGTCCAAGACGGAACACGTTTTCTTCTCCTATGGATGCTTTCAAGTTGTTGAGATCCTTCTAATATCTTGCTTTCGTGTTGGACGTCGATCATATAGTTCCTAACTCTTGCTTCTTTTTCTAATTCTTTACTGCTGCTCGAAAGATCAGCAAATGAAGTAGCATTAGTTTCAGCCCGTAAAGTATCTGCTCGCCTCCGCAATGTGCCAAAGAGTTTTTGGTGTAGATTCATCTCTCGAATATGAATCTTTGCGTGCCGATTAAGGTTTCCTAATCATTCGCAAGCATTTGAATATTGATTTATCTCGATGAAGTAGTATTCACAGGTATCACACCTTTTTGAGTAAAGCGACGGTTACATTGGAGACATTGAAATGGCTAGCAAACAATGAAGAACGGAACTTAGCAACGATATACTAAGATGTGGCGCGAAGATTAAACCTTTTCCCCTGTGTGTGTACGAGAGTGAGATTTCAATGTGCCTCTGTCGCTGAAACCCTGCAACATTGTGATCGTAACTCTTGTTAGCATCCAGATGAATTTTATACAAATATTTGACGACGTACTCGTCCACATTTGTCGCAGTGGAATAAATTTCTTCCCTGATGTTGAATTGCGAAAATTATTTCAATTCCAAGAAATCTTTGAGTATTCAAATATGCACAAGGTCGTAGAAACTGAATAAAAATTGTACTGTATGTAGCCTCATATGCCGGCGCAATGAACTTGGGCAGGAGAATGTCTAACACAGAACATGAATCATGTAAAAGAAGCAAAGAGTGACACCCCTTCATTCGAACAGAACACAATATTTCTGTTTTACGAAAGATACCTTGTTACAAATAGTGCAGAATGACGAATTTGCCATTCTCATCGCTTTTATGTGCTCTATCTTTGATCTCATTTTTAGTTTGCTTTCAGAAGAAGTTCTAGCTGAGAGTGGCAATGTGTCCCTAGCACCTTTTACACTCATTGCAAATCGTGATGTATTATTCAAACGGTTCTCGAGCAACTGCAGTTTCCAGAACAGATCTTCAGATTCCTTATGATCTTTTACATGTCCTACCCTGGTTTGGGAAGTACTGCCCATTCTAAGAGACCTATATGGGTCTCTGATTTCTTGACGGAGAGATTCTATATTGCCTGAAGTGCGATTTGCATTCAGAAGCCTCCTTTTCTGTATCCGCAGAGCTTCCCTGGAAATTTTTTGCCCGAAACAACTATTTGTAGAGTCATGATAGGACAAACTTGTAGATGGACATCTGGAGCTTGAAGGTAAATCAAAAGCTTTGGAGAAAACTCTAGAGCGTAATTTCAATGGAGTAGATTCACTGTCTTGCAGATGTTGTTTTTCAACTTTCTGCCAAAGCTGTTCCCGAACGAGAGGATGAACTTCCCCAGCATGAACTTCCCCAGCGTTGTCAATGAATTTTATTTCCTGTAGAAGGGTGAAGCGGGAGAATTATCACTATTTGATCGACGGTCAAAGTTTTCAAAAAATTGTTACATAGACAAAAAATGTAAGCATACGGGGATAATTGGAAGATTTATCCAACAATTTTTTCATGAAAATGAAGACATTGCATAGGAACATATAGACCTTTCGATACGCATTAAATGAGGAAAGATTCAAAATTCAAACTCCAACTACCCTACGCCTAAATCTTGAGACTTTTGATTACACTTTAAATTATTCTATCTTAGTATGTG
The DNA here is from genome assembly GCA_000320545.1 of Bigelowiella natans CCMP2755. Classification (NCBI taxonomy): domain Eukaryota; phylum Cercozoa; class Chlorarachniophyceae; genus Bigelowiella; species Bigelowiella natans. Next base: position 125,405 of record ADNK01001965.1, read on the forward strand.
TGTGCGGGCTCACCCCCTGTGGTCCAACATGACGAGAGAAGACTTTTGCCAATGAATTGGACGAAGACGGAATTTCAATTTTCGATTTTTTAGTTGCAGGAATCTCAAATCCTTTTTTAGGGAAGGCATTGGTCTTGTCGTTCTGTCGAAAGAACAAGCTGGACTTCCGGTAGCTGATCGGTATGTTGGCACCATTTTTAGTCCAGGGAAGAATGAAATTTGCCGTGGTCTGGTCCTTGCATATTTGTTTCGGATGGAAGTTATCCACTTCCTTGGTAAGAGGTCCGCGGCTAGAAGAAGGAGAGACATTCTGGTATTTGCCGATCAAACTGTTTGAAGAGTTTATACTAGGTCGCTCCTTTTCCAGGTAAATTCGACTCAGTTCCAAAGCATTTTTGAACAGTGACATGTTTCGTACAATGTCCTTGCTATTTTTGCCGTTCTTTCGCTACACAAACTAGATTCAAGCGTGTGGATCCCTCTCTTGCTGTGTCAGAGGCGTGTACTCGGGCGTGCTGTCACGTATCACGTGCTGTCCGCCCTGGAAGGAGAGCCAGTGAGAGCGGCGCGAGCAACTGTTGGTTCGTCTGATTACACGTTCTGAGCAAGATGAAGATGGACAGGTCGTTGGTTCTCTGTTGTAGTGCCTGTGTCCTCCTCTTTCAAGAGGGATATAAAATGGCTATGTAGCACTCCACCCACACATGTGATTGTGGTGCATTTTCTCCTATTCTGGACACAGCGGAGCAGATTCCAGCCGATTTCGCATGCGGATCATCAAATTAGGGAGCAAGAGCGCGGCCTATTCGTTTGGAGTCGTCTTCGGGAACAGATTTATGCCCAAAATGGCCAAGTTTTTGCGGCATTTTTGAGCAGCACCAAGATCTGGTGGATGTCGCATAGGACGAACGCTTGGCGCACTTCAGGGCGAAAAAATATTGGCTTTCGGAAAAAAGCTCGCTCCTGTATTTACGGTTAGTTCTTTTCTGTGCTGCACCTTCGACAAACAAGAATATCCAAGAGATTTCGCAGCTCCGTCAACACCTTTGTGGCGCAATCCGACAAAAAGACCGAGTGAACGTGCAACGCAAAATACCCCCACAGAGAACAGGCTCCGCGTAAAAGTCGTAGCTGAGCTTTTCCCTGCTAATTGTTAAGCTTTTCCCTACTTGTTGCCAAGCGGGAGGTACTCCAATTCTGATCGGCGAGATTGTTTCGAGAAAGAAGTACAGTTTTCTGCAGCCGAAGAATTGTTTTTTAATTCTTATTTATTCGTTTTGTTGTTAGTGCCGCTGTGATCATTTCTGTTGCACAGGCTTCTCTCGGAGCTCTCATCGCGATGTTCGTTGTGCTGCGAAATACGTGCAACGGCACAATCCGAGACTGTAAAGTTGTTATGCACGCCCTGTCTATTCGTTCTTGCTGTCCACACATCATGGAATTAAGATCAAGTTTCCTCCACGTGACATTAAGGATGCTTTGGTAAACGACATGATCTCTCCAGCCAATGCTGAGATATTCTGATGCTCGCAGTGCATTTTTGCAAGAAGCACATGAATTTAGTTGGACCTAGTCTGATATGATCCCTACACTAATCATTGGAAACTACGTGTCCGCCGACTTGTAGATGCAAAAGTCAGTTGAGATGCCGTTCAAAATTCACGGTAACACAAAACTATCTCATGATTTTACCAAATATGTCCTATATTCGATCTCAGTGCTCGCGTGTGCTGTTTCGAGAGTGAAAGAAACGCGCAACACAATTCAGAGGCAGGCGGCAACAGAGGCAGGTGAGACCTGAAGAACACACCTTTGCTACTGTGGGATTCGGTTCGGTTCTCAAAACTCATATCTCACCGCATAGCCCCTCTCCGTCTTAAGTCATTTGCGCAATGGGAAATTCAACCAATCGTTCGGCAAATAGAGAAAATGAATCTTCTGTACCTTACCGGAAAAAAACTGGGTTGTTCAGAAGAGTGAGTGGGAAGAAAAAAAAGAGATCCAATGTAGGATTCATGGGTTTTAGTAGGCGAAAATCAACAGGAGGTATCAAAGCCAGACCTGTACTGAGTATTTGTGCAACTGAGGAAGCTGAAATTACAAAAAGGATGCAGACTACTTCGATAATTCAGGATCCTAACAAAGAGACTGAGCCTGCACATTCTCCAACAATTCCATCCCGTACGCGGACAAGTACATGTGAAAGTGCCTATGCATCTACGAGCAACTTTACCACAAGCAACACAACAGCAGCAACAATTAGCGAGAAGCAAAGAGGTATGCTAGCTAGTAACATTTCTAATGAGGATCATGGATCCTTAAGGAAGAGGAGAAAGGCACAAACTCCTGTTGAAGAACGCGATGAGCAACAGAACGAAGAGGACGTACCTAGTAGCTCTGATAGTGTAACTGGACACAGTAGCTCTGATCAAATTGATAATGAAAATAGCTTCGAAAAAGAGTATTACAATGAACATGAAAGTGTTGCTGATCACAAGGACAGGAATGACGAAGACGGTGCCAATCAGGTATATAAAAATCGTATCGAACTACATGTAAATCTGTCAACTGATTTATACTGATCCAAATAGGTACAGCGGAAGCAGAATGTTAAAATCATTATCAAGGACAATCAAACTATTCACGACTCAGCTATGGACACAAATGACATCCAGGGAAGGGTTTCGAGGAGCATTAGTGATAGCACTCTAGCTGATGTTACTTTAAACAATGGCTATTCTGGAATCTTACCACGTCAACCAGAAGCAGATATGCAGAAGCTTACAGTGGTGCTTGACATGGATGAGACTCTTCTTCATAGTGAGGTTGGTAAAGTATATTGTTTCAGAAAGAAGTGTACATCTAACATTTGTGTGATGCAACAGTTCGGAACTGCAAAGAATAATTACAGGCAGTTTGAGGAAAGAAAGGTTCAAACATTCTGAACTCAACAAAAGATTATCTTAAATTGTATGCATCTTTTATTCGGAAATAGTCATGATGTGTATGTGTTTCTTGCAGAAAGTGACCAGAAATGCAGATTTTGAATTCGAGATGGTACTTGATGGGCCTCGTGGGCCCAGGGCCGAGCATGTACGCGTTTACAAGAGACCTGGTCTGGACGGATTTCTGGATTGGATCTCTCAACACTTTGAGGTTGTGGTCTTCACTGCCGCTATTCCTCAATATGCAGCTCCCGTGCTCGATCGTATAGATCCAAATGGGACTCGAATTAAGCACAGACATTACCGCAATTCTACTTGCAAATTTGCTGGGCAACAGTTCGTGAAGGATATCAGTCTTCTTGGAAGATCTATGGATAGCGTTGTCTTGATAGATAATAATCCCATGGCAATGATCGCGAATCCTGACAATGCAATTCCTATTCCTTCATTTTTTGACTGCCCACATGACCGTGAACTAGAAGCAATAGCCCAATTGCTTGCTGAGCTAAATGGGTTCGCAGACGTTCGACAGTATTTAAAGAAACGATTCTCATTCCGCAAGATTGTCAATGTAAGTAACATAAACCAGTTGATATAAATATATTTCTCTTTCCCTAATCCAATCGTTATTTTTACATCACAGGAACACTTCAATCTAAATCTGCATTAGAGTTTGGATCAATCTTGCATTCTACATCCCCGTTATGTTCTATCAGATTGCGCATTTCCGTCGCGATCGCATTCTACGTTTATTATTTTCTTGCAGATACAGAATTTGTAAGTAGTTAATGTGCACCGACTATGTCATAAATGCCATCTAACTTAATCTAACTTTACTGTACATAGAATTAATATTCTCATATAGTCCTGAAAATACATGTGTTCGAAACTGGTGAGGATTGGAGTTGAACACAATGTTCCAGCTGTGATGTTAGGAATTTCCAGTGTTAAAATTGTAAACTAGCATCTCTTTTACTTTGGTCTAAGGACGAGAGCGAGGCGCAATATTCTTTAATTTAGTCGAATAGTTGCGTCGTTTTAGCTTAGCGTACTCATCAAGTTTGAGGCTAAAATGCAACGAATTTTTGTTGAACTTGAATAATAATAAATGTAAATTTTGTTTTGAGATGATGGAATTGCGGGGTGTGAAGTGCAAAGTAATTCTGTAACGTCGCGCGAAAGTGTTTGTGTATCATCATTCATAACGTAAATTTGTCATTTTAGTTCTTTTTTTTTTGCCGCGTACAACAAATTCACCGTAACTACAATTACTAGTAAGTGCTACATAGAATGTGTGTCTCATGAAGCGGTGTGGAAAGAAACGTTATGACGTGCCATGCTACTACGCAGCCGCGTGAACAAAACACAACACACAATGATCTCTACTAGTCTAGATGTAGTGAGGTGTCTTCATCAATTTGGTTGAAAATGAATCGCACCTCGTGGTCTCTAGATCTCTAAATCTAGATTTGTTTAGATGGCCTAGTGGTGTACGCACTCTCCATTCTAGTGTTAGCTAGCTAGCTAGCATTCATTGTCGTGCACTGCAAGTGTCATCTTATGCGCTAGTGCTAGCTGTGATCAGTTCTGAGCTAGTGTTCTTGCGAAGCGATGAAAGCTCTAGAGCTAGCTAGCTAGAGAGGAGGTCCTCAGCGCCCTTCTAGCCTTGCTAGCTTGACTTGTCTAGTTGATTCATGCAACCTAGCCACTCTAGACTGTCTAGCTAGCTAGCTGTTGCACTGTCTAGCTGTGCATGGCTTTGTACTAAAGATGGAGCAACGAAGGACACAAATCGCATTGCTAGACTGCTAGATTGCATTGGTTAGTGCTTAACTTTCATGGATAACAACACTAGAACAGTTTGTGAGCGCTCTAGCTAGCTAGCGCTGCACATCACTAGATCTCTAGATCTGTAAATTCATTCCCGGAAGGTCAATGCTGTTTCATTCCTTCCTTATCTAGCTTATCTAGTTATCTCTGTTATGTCCTAACTACCTAAGTCTCTGTTCTGAAAGATGAATCTGGAACTTCACATTCTCCGAGTTGTGGCTCCGAATGGGACATGCTAGCTAGCTAGCATGAAGGCGAGAGAATGGTGGTAAGAGAGAGCTAAAGAGTGGTGGTTATGATGATTGAGGCTTACACACTCATCTAGTCATCTTTGTTCTCCGGGAGAGCTCAGCCGTGATTTCGAATTCGAAAGAGTTTTTGCTACCTCTGTGCTTTCAGGCGTGTTGGTACTCCTTAGAAAGCTATGCTTGGCTATCTGATGAAGCTGCAGACGTTTCTGCTTGTCAAGGCACAGTGATCCGTTCAGAAGATCGTACAGTTCCTTCACGCTGGGGTGTGTAGGCTCGGGAAGCCGCTTGGGAGGTGTGATCTGTACCTTGGTGATATGCCCAAATAATTCCACAGGATTTATTATGTAGAATGGAGGATCGCCGAAGGCCATGCAATATAGGGTGACGGAAAGAGCCCACACGTCGTCACTGTACGGCTCTGAGTTGCCGTCAGCGCCGGCCATTTCGGGGGACCAGAATGCGTAGGTGCCGTTCGCGACCAGCGCCTCCTTTTCGCCGTCGTGAGAGCGCGCGGATCCAAAGTCCGACAGCTTCACGTTGAGCTGGGAATCGAGCAGCAGGTTGTCCGGTTTGATGTCGCCGTGGGTGACTTTCACCGAGTGCATGTACTGTATAGCCGACAGAGCCTCCAGCATGATTCGCTTTACCTCTGTGAGCTTTATGCCTCCTAAGGGGCCCGTGCCAAGCAGATCCGAGTAGTACTGCTTACGCGAGCTATCGAACGACATTATCTGTCCACTTCCCGCGAACTCGAGAACGATGTACAGGGAATCCAGCTTTGGGCTGTCCATGATCTCAAAGATTTTCAGCAAGTGGGGGTGCGAGAGTGGGTAGACTGCGAGCAAGCCAGCTCGGACCTTCGTAAGTTCGGAGTGATTCGAGCTTCCTAGATCTTTACGAAGCCTCGACTTGGCCATTTTCTTGACTGCACAGTACCGTGAGGCGGCTATGTCGAAGGCCTTCCTGACAGATGCGAAGGCCCCCTCTCCGAGGAGCTTGCCTATTTCGTACTGGTTTATCAGCTTCTTGTGCTTCCTCTTGTATTTAGTGACGTGTGATGTTACTGAGAGGTTCTTGTGGTAGTTCCCAAGGACGGACCCTCCACTACGGAGTGACTTATAATCGCGCTTACTCGCAGCTGCCGTACTGGTGCTATTGCTGGCAGCACAGCTTTCTTTGGAAGAGCTGGCTGTCACCCGTGTACGTGGTGTGCCGACAGGCACTCCTGCTTTAAATCGCCCATCGTCCTCCATATCATACCTGCTACTATCCGAGCCATCGGACCAGTCCAGGCTTTCAGTGCTCTCCGCAACCCTTGGTGTGATTGAGATCGCCGCTAGCGATTCCCCCAAGCTGGATGCGCCCTTCAGACCCCTTCGTTGGATTTTGGCTTTCGCATCCGGAGAATGTATTGGTGTAGCCAGGTGCGAAGACTGCAAGGTATTGATAAAGCTTTCGGTGAGATAGTCGACTCAGGGTCACAGAGTCGCAAAGAAGCAATGTGGTGTGAGTGGGGGTGGCACCTGTCCAAACGAGAAGATATCAGACTTTTGTGCTTTGGTGTCGCTCCCCATCTCCGCAGCCATAGATCTGGGATTCGATTCGTTAATTCGAGAGGGAGGGGCGGGGGATCGCAAAGAGCATTCGGCTTTCACTGGCTCTTGGATAATCAGCTGTGCGAAATCTTCATTAACAAAAATGGAAATTAGATTGGGTTGGATCTACTAATTGGCTCGTTAGAAAACAAATCTCATTATCTACTTGTGTACCATTATCTCCACGCTCGCAATTCTCGCTCATAACATTCACAACCTTCTGCTCCGTTTTCAATTTAACCTAAAATAAAACAGTTAGAAGACAGGCAGACGCTCTATCACCGTAGAAGACCACCTTGATCCATTCTTTATGTGTCTTGTTGTTGGTCCAGACCTTTGTTACCGAGCCTGTTTTACCCTCTAATCCCTGGATGCTATGATGACCTGATAGCATTGCCTAATTAGCGCTACAAATCTAAGCATGCTCACACCCAAAAAAAATCAACCTAATATCACAACTTCGTCTCCAACTTTAATGCTTTTACTCCTGGTCAGTCTCCCAGATTCTAAAATCGCACGATGAAAGCATCGAATGTCATCAAGATGGAATCTTCAGTCCGAAGAAAAATGGACCTGTGATGACGATACTTTCAGTCAAAGACTCAGCTCGGGATCCCTGATCCTGCTTCCTTCTCCGCATCACACCCTTCTTCCCTGTAAGAACAAGGGAGGTATCTGAAATCAGAAGTGCGTTTTCCATCTAGCTATCCTCTCTGCCCATCTCCAAAACGTCCTGTAACCCTACGAGCGTACCTGTTCGTTCGAGGCCAGCTAACACATTGGCGAGGGCAGAGACAGTTCTCGGAGTTGGATCTTTCAAACCAGACGCTCCCGCGAGGGGAAATAAGACAGAAAGAGGCATATTTATTGTTAAAGGAGAGCTTCTCGGCAGTCGCATATTTGTAAAATACTACGTTTCCAGAGACTCTTCTAAATTTTTCGAGAAACGAGGTCTTACGTATAACTGGAGTGAAAATCAGCGAAGCAAGCGCGAAGTGGAGTTCTCTCTACTTCTTTTAGAGAAAGGATTTGCTTCCGAAATTTTCTTTTGGGAACTGTCCGGTACTTTTATGTGGTACTGACTTTTACAGGAGCTCGAAGGGGTTCCTTTGATGGTGCTCTTGCAAAAAAATCACAGCAAATCAGCGCATGAAATATATCTTCCGAAAATTCTTTATCGGGGTTAAAGGCTTAAATCTAGTCCAAAAGCGAATGTTGGTGCAAAATAGATCCCATTTCTGTGGGGACTTGGATACGTTTGCCCATTGTTTATTGGAGTTGGAAATGAGAATTTCGCCAGAAAGAAGATCGCTCTACATGGAATGACCGCGCATTTGAAAGCTACGACATAAGAAGTTGTATCTTTCACCAGCATAGCTATCTGGCGGTTCTGCTCTTACGACCAACGCCCGCCTTGTGACTTTGCTGTCACCATTCCTCGGAAGGTATTCGAAAGGGAGGTGGACCCTGGGGCCTCGCGACATTGAGAATTGTGAATTAAGTTGGCAAAATAGTTCATGTTATATGTGACTGGTTGGTTGTGTACGTCTTACTTTGTGAACCCTTTGTCCATTCCAGGACTGCACAACTGCGCGTAACATTCATCCTTCTCACCGAAAGAGCAACGAGGGAGGAGGGGGAGTGGCCATTACACAACCATGTTGCAATATCCACCTAAACAACAGCCCACAAGTACCAGCCATCGATCTTCAAATAAATTCGACTTCTCGATGATGTCTCTGGACGGTTTGAGTTCAACTAGCCACGATGACGACGGAGATGGCTGTGCAGATGTCCAAGCCAAGAGGCAGCAATCTTTGAAACATGATCGTTTTCGCTCGGAAGAAATGAACAACTGGAACAATACCAAAGTGAAATTGCCGCTACGAAAATATCAAATAGAATTCCAAAAGAATCTCAGCTTCATATTACCGAAGTCTGGAGATATCATTTTGGATTTAGATGAGGGTGAGGAGAGGAAGAATAAAGCCCATGAAGTACAAAGTTGCAAAAACATACGCACTACCATATCTTCGAAGGATGGTGTTAAAAAAAAAAAAACTACTCCAGTGAAAAACGCACCGACAAAGTTAACTTACCAAGGGCTGATTTACATTGGACCTACGAAAGCCAACCGCCCCCACTATAAGTCGAAACAAGCATGGGAATGGGAAATATATCCACACGGAATCTCCAAGCAGAACGATAAGTTGCGTGTGCAGATCAAGCAGAAGGGACTAAACCCTACGTATCCCTCATTCCCGAACAGCTATAAGGGCTTACTGGAAGCTGCAATGTTCCGTGATAAAGAAAGTTATCGGCTTTGGGAATCTAAGATTCTTGTCCGGCCACCAAAATTCAACTTTGAACATCCAAACTTCCGGAAACCTGAGAAACGCCGTCGGAAGAGACGCCGAAAATCAAGCAAGAAGGACTCTAAATCTGAATCCAAATCAAACGAATCGCAATCAGAATTCATGAGTGATGACAGATCTATGACCTTGGAAGACATGCAGTCCTTTGGCGACCTCACAGATTTGCACTGGCTTCAAGTATAACAGAAGATGGACACTGTTGTAGGTGCTACATGTCAAAAATTCAATCCGAATTTTGTTAGTTCATCTAGATATCACTAATACTTGGCATTTGTCTTTGTAAATGAATCATTGCAAGATCGATGCTGCTAATAATCGAGTTTCGAGAATGAAACCATAGCAGCGTGATGAAGGCATTCAATTTGTTCTTAGAGTATCCACATCTGCTGAATCGAATCGCATCGAAATTTTTTGTTTTTTCCATTATCTAGATGTCAATTTTAAATTAAGATTTGAAGAATGCGATGTCTAGATGTCCAAAGCCCCAAGCTTTTGCAAAGGTCATTACAGGGTTTCGCGTTGTTGTCTTGCTGTAGGCGCACTGCTACATGTGAGAGCGTATGGCGCGGCTGCACTCATATCCAGCAAATGATAATGACCAATACTGGCTTGGATGAGCCAACCCAGCAACTATGCGATATAGCGCTAGTATGGTCCCTATACTAGAGCATGCGCTGTTCCTACATCTTGATGTGCCCACGATACACTGTGCTACATGTACATGCTAGCATGTTGCGCAACTTTCTTCTCTAGTTCTCACCGGCGCACGCAATGCACCTATGTACTACGTGCATCGCAAGGTCTAGGCTAGTAGGGGTGTCGCCAAGAACACCAACACACATCGCTAGCAGATCGTATCGCGTTGTGATAAAATTCATGGCGCAGCTCGCAGGGCCACCCTGTCCATTCAAATTGTGTGCACAACCCATGCCAGCGTCGTAGCAACATGATCAACATGGCGCTGTTGTGTAGAATGTCAAATTGGACGGTGTTAAAATAACGTACTTGCTATGAAGACGGTGGTTGCATGTGTGTTTTGACGATGAACACGATTTCTGCGAATTTTTGCTGTGCTCACTACTAGCTCATGCATCTCCCCATCTAACAATTGATGCTCCCCATGACAGTCCCGCGCCAAAGCCCGCGAACGCAATGACGTCTCCGTTCTTGACACGTCCGGACCGAACGGCTTCGTCAAGCTGCAAAAACATGGATTGTGAGCTGTCTCTAACGCGGGATTTCATCGTTAGATGCTAAATTTTGCTACTGTTCTTTTGTTAATCACTTACCGCCAGCGGCATAGAGCCCGCGCTAGTGTTTCCATATTCATCGATGTTTGTTATAACCTGAGAGAAAGAATATAGAGAAAGAAAAACAGAAAGAGGAAAGAGAGAGAGAGAGAGAGAGAGAGAGAGAGAGAAGGCGAGAGAGGTGATTATTACTATTATTTGAGCTGGTCCTAAGAATAATCGAGGTCATGAGCCACTACCAAAGCCGCGTATATACGATTTTTAAGAAAAAAAATAACTAAACAGTAACCTGATCCATGCTGAGGCCTAGCTTCTTAGCTACGACTTCCATGATTCGAATGTTCGCCTACGGCAATAATTGCGAGGATGATGATGATGAGAAGATTTTACTCAACACGAAGACGTGGTACGGGGCAACGACTGTTCAAGGGGGAACTATCTCAAGCGGTAGCCTCTCCTTTTACATGCACGTTCAGGGTTCGTAATGTCGAAATTGCTACCTGGTGAAGTAAAAGATGATCAATATCTCCTGCCGTCATTCCAGCATTTGCCAGTGCCTCATTTATCACCTTAGGGGGTGGTATGGTGATGACATAACAACGGCGCAATGACCATGTAAGATACGGAATGTGTGGATTATCTTCAACGGCCATATATTCCCCGGACAAAACGGCTCTCACCCATAATGAATGCGTACATGCTCAATAATAAATTGAGGATGAGGGAGCCGGGGAACAGCAGCGGCAGCAGCAGTTATCAAAGACCAAGATCACGATATACACGCAAGAATGGTGGAATGAAAGGTAATCCCAAACATAATATGCGCACACTACGCACGCACCCTCGGCACTTCGCTGGTGGCGAACTTGTACACTTCTTTTCCATTCATGGTGATTGGGGAGTATCCGCCTGAAAAGGAGAACAAAAGTGCGACGAGATGGGTGGTGGTGATGGAAGAAACGCGGAAGGAGTAAGGGAGCAAATACGTCGTGCCAACAATAGCAGCATGATGAAGCGAAGGCGCTTGAAACGACGGTCGTTGACTCTCGACTTCGTCATTCATCATTCATCGCCCCCGGGGGGGTTCAAAAAGATTGGGATATGCTTTTAACGATAGCTTTGATGTGGTAAAAGAGAAGTGGAAGATTCGATTCCTTGTTCAAACAATAAATCTCGTGATTACTATTAACTACAACCATCACCTTTTGAAGGTTGATGGCCGCTCTCAAGAGTCTGCTTTTCCCCATCAAAAGGAAGGGCCTGGGATATGATTCAGGTATAAGATCTTCATTAGTTTCAAATGACCTAATCCTGCAATTAGATCGCAAAATCTCCGCTTCTACAAGGCACCACCATCACCACCACCACCATCGCCATCCACCAAAAACGTGGAGGATTAGCTATTGAGCTGATATTTGCCCATCAAAAGCAGCACAGCAGCAGGCAAAAAATCTCTCCTGGACTACTAGTAGTAACAAAAACAATAACTACTCCGCTACTACTACTACTACTACTACTACTACTCTACTAGTAATAGCGACCAGATGCTCTTGCTTAGCGCCGTCTGAATGCATAGCGAAGCCAAGCATTCCTGCCTTCGATGACTCCGAAACAGACTTTTGTGCAAAGAGAAAAGGAGAATCAATTCACTGATAGATTCAACTCATTCCATCCATAAGCAGAAAACCCCCTTTAAAAATGGTTAGTTTTTTGCTTTCTTTTTAAATTTTTTAAAAAATATATGCATTACCCTCATCACAACAGCTCCAGCGCCGTCTCCAAAGAGAATACATGAGTTTCGGTCATTCCAGTCAACCCATCTGTGGGGGTAGCATGCAGCAGAAACGGTAGGATGAGGCAGATGAGGAGAAGGCGGAGGAGACCGAAGGGCGAAAGGAGTGCGTAAGAACGAGGGGGGGATAGAAAGGCGTGGAGAGTGTGAGGACGCCGAGAGGGGTATCATTCAATCCATTGAATAAGTTGCGCACGATACAGCATTGCCAAGACCTTGAAAGTGCATCAGCGCCCACAACAACTGCATTTTTCGCAAAGCCCTGTATTTTATTCATTAAAAGGGGGGGGGGGGGGGGGTAAGAAGACAGGGGGAGGCCAGGTGAATGGAAAAGCTTCAGAGAAAAAGCTGTTTTCTTCTAAAAAAAATGGCGAGTTTGGCATATCTGATATCTGTTGTGGCTGAGCGTTAGAATATAAGGGCGGCTGCTGCTGCTGCTATTATTATCGCTAGTGCAGTTTTGTTGTTGTCACCACCGTGTCGAGATACTGTCCAGCAGTGATCATTCCAAACATGAAGCCCGAGCATGCAGCAGTCAAGTCGAAAGCAACTGAGATAATATGAACAACAAAGGGAGGAGTTGTTAAGTGTCGGCTCTATTTCTCCCCTCTCTCTCTGACTCACCCACGTATTCTTTCGCAACAAATGTGCGCGTGTGGAGTGGGTGCGTGTGTCCGTATGTGTGTGTGTGTGTGTGTGTGTGTGTGTGCTTCCCCCGTTGATTCACTTGACCATTGCTTCTGCCCTCCCTCCCTCCACCAATTTCACGATTTCACAATTGCTATAGCACTAGGACATCACGACACTGCTGCTGCTACTACTACTACTACTGCTGCTGCTGCTGTTGCTGCTACCACTACCACTACGACTATTATACTACCAGCATTCTTTGCTCCTATTTGGTGAGCCACTGACGTTGCATCACCTACAATTTATGCGCGCATTAGTCGACAAACACGGAAGCTGACCACCGACAACATCAAATAGAAGAACTCAAAACGGGGAAATATCGAATGTGCATCATGTATAGAACACGCGCGCGCACGCACGCACATGCGCACATGCGCACATAATAATATACATGTGCACAGACCTATGTATTCTCTCTCTCTCTCTCTCTCTCTCTATCTATCTATCTATCTTTCTATCTCTCTGTGTGCACGTTTGTTGGCATTTATGTGATTCGTTCTTACCGAAGAGGTCATCAGGAGAACTGGTTGCGACTATCACGAGATCAATATCTTCCCCGCTTACGCCTGAAATAATAACACATTCAGCGAGAATTAGTGAATGATGAAATGGAAAGAATGCCCGCCTATTGCAACATGAGGGAAAGAGATTCATCATAATGAGCATAAGTAGCGTAACATAACCCGCATTCTGTAGTGCGTTTTCAGCCGCTTGAGCTCCGAGAGTGGAAAGGCGCTCCGTTCCTAATAAATTGCTCGTGAGTTAGATTAAAGATGAAAAGTAGCACGTCTTGTAGTGGATGTCATACCGGTAAGCACGTGCCTACTGCTAATGCCGGTTCTTTGTGCAATCCATTCATCCGAAGTGTTAACCTGTGCAACGTAAGAGCTGGTCGGTGGCGGTTCATGTGCACAGAATCGCAGCAGCAGCAACAAACCTGCTTCTCAAGGTCCATATTTGTAATTCTGTCGATTGGAGCAGCGCTGCCACTACCGATAGGTTGGCACTTGAGCAAAGACTTGCCTGCAACCTTCTCCAAGGCCTTTTCCGCTTCGACTGTGTCAACCCCCACCGACTGGCACCTGGCGCTACTGCCTTCATATCCTACGCGCTTAGTAAACGAGCTGCTGGCTCCTTGCCCCCCAACGAAGAACTTAGAGGGGGCTATGTATTTAGGAGAGACCCTTCCTTTCGCAGCGCTACCTCGGGAGAGTGACATAGAGAGAAGATTCGAACTGAGGCAAACAGACATGATAAGCCTTTCATTGATCCATTCGCAGCTCAGCAGGTTGACAAACCTTTGGAGAATGATCATCGAAAAAACCAGGACCGATAACATGCATGCAGCCCCGATTGATAGCGAGGAGCGCATAGCCGACGACGACGTTGGACTGCGTCGTATCATCGCAGAAATCCAAACGCTCCTAAATTCATTAAGATGCCACACTCTTAGTTCTGGTGGCCATGAAGTGCAGAAACAAACATAATGCCAGAAGCACACACGGGCGGAACATCTCCAAAACATCTACATACTCTCGGGGATTGTCAAATTCGGGGTGGCAATTTCGGCGCGATGGCACCAAGGGGGGGGGGACAGTAGACGTGACGTGCCACGGGGCAAAACCTAGAATTTTTTTAAGATTTACTTCCCTGCAGCAAAAGCAAACATGAGCATCAATTCAGAGGTTCTTCTCAGTGTCTCGCATCCGACGGTTGTCGCATGCAACAAACCTCCCACATTCGTGTCGCCAGCTTCTCAGATCTCGGTCCCGAGAAAGTGTCTCCTAGGTATACCACCCTGTCTACTAGGAAGAATTCACTTCAGATAAATGTCGTCAAATCAAAACGCAGGGGATAGAGCTTCAAGACCTAACTCACTGAGCAAGTAAGGGCCGGGTCACAAGCCAGACAACCGATTCCTTCTCGGCTGTGCGATAAAGCCGAGAAAACTATCCTGAATTTTCAAGAAATGCGTGTGATTTTACTAACTGCGACAAAGATTTACAAAATCCTGAGGCCCGAGGAGGAGCCTCTGTGCAGCCGTACTCTTCTCAAACGAGCCCCTCTCAGAGCACGGAGTAAGCCAATCGAAACCGTCGTTCCTTGTTTGGGGTGGGATATCCCGGCTTCGTATGTGTGTGTCTGTCTGTCTCTCTCTCTCTCTCTCTCTCTCTCTCTCTCTCTCTCTCTCTCTGTGTGTGTGTGTGTGTGTGTGTGTGTATGTGTATACATGTGATGCGAGCTGTGGGATGTGTAATGTGTGATGTGATAGTTATCAACACGCCTCTGATAGGTCCTGTTAAGCGTAGTCAAGGCGGAAAAGAATATGTCTCAGGAGAACAAGAGTATGTACGATGAAATCGTATGACATCTACGTTGCTTTTGGTTACGGATAGTTATTACATATTCCGCGTCCGAATTTGATGTTTCATTGATTTCATTTTTCCCGCGCCGTCTGCTCCATAATGTTTGTTTTGATAGTTTCTGGGACTGTTGTACGTTTTCGCCCATACTTTTTAAAATATCAAAAATTAGGTGGAAAGAATGACAAGCAATCGGAAGAGTGGGTGGCAATTATAGGCTACGGATCTCTTCTTAGTAAAAAATCTGCCGAGATGACCATGCCATCGCTTCGTCATTTCTGTCCTGTCCTCGTTCCAGGGTATAGGCGGTGCTTCAACCTGGTCTCCATCACTCAAATTAAACACGGATACTCAAATTTCAAGACAAAAGAGATGGCGGCAGTCGTGGCTCAACCTATTGATAAAAGGAATGATGGCACAGTTAGTAGCCCTATGCTTGCATCATATTTTGAAATACCTAAACATGAATTAGATGGGTATTATCGCCGAGAGGCAAGGTACGCATTTGAAGTAGCAAAGGTTCTGCCGTGGAACAATGATAGCTGCAAACTAAAAGATGGATTATGTAAAGATGAAGCGATCATATGCGTTGAATATAAGAAAGGCGACCATGATGAGTACGTAAAAGATATGTTCAAGGGAGATCAGAAGAAGTATCATGAGGCCATTGGTCAATATTACGACGGAAAACTATGGAGGAACGATATTTTTCCGGTTGAAAAATACTTACAGCTTTGTATAAGAGGCGCAAGGGAGATAGCGGGTGAAGCTGGTGTTAAAAATTTCCTTGAGACGAGTTACTTAGCGTGTGGTGAAGTGTCGTTGAAGGAGTATTTAGAAAGGCGCAGCGATTTGAGGAAGAAGTGAGGACATCAATACTTAGAATGATGTTCTTTGTGCTAATTTAACCGTTGAAAAGCTGCTGCTGATTTACAGCACGTGACCTTAGATTCATGCTATTCCCACCACTTTAGTAGATATTTGTCAATGAAATAAATGCGTCGTGGTTTTGAAAAATGCCACACTTCTTTCGAAGTTCTCAAATTCAACAAATTGTTTAGTGAGAGCTGTCAGTCAAGCATCTTTCGCAAGATTTCAACCGCACAAACCAAAACCAATCGCGGCAGCACCAAGTTCATATCATTGCTTCAAATTGGAAGCGCAAGTTGACATCACTTCGTGTGGTCATCGTATCAATCAATGTGAGGTTGGGCGCTGACACTCAAGCCTGGCGGACATCAATGTTTTGCGCAAGCAATCAATACAGCGCTGCTGAGTATATATGAGCTCGTGCATGTGCAGATCTAGAGATGTGTGTGATGTCGGTCATGGCTAGCGACTGGTGGCACGGCACATGTGAACAACACTAGAACAGGTGCAATTTTCGTTTTCAAATCCATGATAATTGCATGCTTGAAAGCGGATAGCAGGCTTTGTGCAAGCTTCACTCTACACGCAATGACATGACAATGCAGCTGTGCACACTCAACTGAAAGTGCTCTCCGGGATGTGATCAACAAGTCCAGAAGTCAAACATGAGTTTCATGCCACTTTCTAGCGTTGCTGAGCTCAAGTAGATGAGTGGGAAAAATTGATGAATGAATTGATCATGCACATATTTCACATCGTTAAGATTGCTCAGAGAGTGTTGCCACCTTTTTTTCTCTTCTGGTCGTTGCAGATCGAGTTTTCCCTCGTGATTGGTGTCACACCAATTGGGGGGGAAAGAAGAAGAAGAGAAGTGTGCTGGAGCGGGAGGCCATCCGCACAGAATGCAACCCGAGAAACTCACACGAGAGCATTGCAGATCTCCTCACATAGGACACCCGAGAACACTGTAGATCTAGACCTCGTCAGTGCGGAGAGAAAGAAGTCAATGATTGAACCTCATGTACATTTCAGTTACCATTAGTTGCTACGAGAAAAGAATTAACGGGAATGTGTCTAATTTAGGCTCAGAAATCCTTGTCGCAGGTAAAAAATCCATCGGTCGTTTTGCTTTACCGGTAATCTCCTACGTAACTGTCTAATATCCCTACGAGTATCTCGTCCGCACCGTAGATCTAGAATAAACTAGATCGATCTATCGGGTATCGATCTTTCCCAGGATGGAGGGGGAGGGACAGGTAAGACTATCGCCTCTTGAACCCCGTATGCCAGCGTGATCTCCCTGAAACTTGTCTCTGCTCTGTGTATCTGTGTGCGTGTGTGTGTATGTTTGTTTTTGGGTTGGAAATTTCAATGCGTTTGAAAGAGAGACAACAAGGACAGCTGCAACAAAAGAAAACCAAAAAAAACGATGGACGAATATAGGCTACTGATGATGATCGCTCCGGCGCTCGTCGTGATCCTAAGTAAGCGCAGTTATAGTGAGTGGTGAAGACGCGTTCTTAATAGACGAGCGATCAACTTGGATTTTTCATCCTTCAGGTGGATCTCCGTATCAAATTGTCCTTCTTGCAGCATTCTACATGGCATTCTTCGCATACTTTGAGGTTCTCCTTTCACTAAGACACAACCAAATTTACACTAGACAAGAGCATATACAGTCATTGTCAGACACACACGCAGCGTTCTGGGTATTATATCTTTCGGATCAATCCCTGCCAACTTTAATTTTGCGTATCTCAGCTACCGTCGAAAGTGGAAGGAAAGAAAGAGGAGACTAAAGTTCTCTTGTCCACATCCTGCTCCAGTCTACATACAGCCTCTTCTGAGAATCCACTGACACTTGGAACGGAGGAGAAAGAGCCAGCTAAAGAGGGCACCGCCAAAGTTACTGCGATAAGGACTACGAGTCTTCGGAGCTTCGACGAAAAGGGCGAGAGTGAGAAGAAGCATGGCGTGAAGCACGTCAAATTCACCACGGATGAAAAGAGCAACGACGAGGGGCTGGATGCTGGGCGTCATTCGAACGATGGATTGTCGCCACCTAAGCAGCTAACACGGCTTTTGTCACTTCCTGACATAGAGGGGAAAGGATCCGAACCAGCTCAGCCGACTTGCCCTTTAGATCAAGACGACCTGAACACCACTAATACTGAAAATGCGAGATCTGTGAAGCTCGATCATTCGCAAGATAGCCTAATGGTCAGGAGCGAAGATTCGCTCGCATCGAAGGTAAGTCTCGCCAGCCGACCCAACGACGTGAAGCAGACCGTTGATGATAACGATGAGAGAATTAGGCTACGACTTCCCGCAAAAGACCTCGGATACGACCAGAAACTTATCGAGTCCTTTGTAGAGACGATCGAAAAAGTAAAGCCCAGCAACCTTCCAACCATGATTCAGCTGCGATCCACCTTTCTCCAGTACAAGAAGAAGGTTGAAGCTAGTTCTGCAGCGGAGAAGAAGACCCTACAAGACGAGGAGTTTGTTTTCGATGTCAATGACGGCGATCTAGATGATGTAGACGTCAGCAGTGATGAGGAGGAGGATGCAGAAGAGAAAAAAGAATATGCAATGGCGCATCATCGCAAAGGGTTCTTCCGAAGATTTTTCCACATCGGCAAGGCTCATAACATCGACTCCCTTCTCACATTTAAGAAGTCGCTAATCAAGAAGGCTCTACTCAAGGTCAACCGAGACCATGACGAGATCGCCATTCAAACGTTCAAGAACATTATGAGCTTCATGAAGGACAGGTCTACTTCCAAGAGGGCAGAGGAGCACGCTCAGAAGCTCGTCAGCCTGGCGCTGCTGTCGGAGCAGAGGATACGCGACGAGATTTTTCTGCAGATCATCAAGCAGACTACTGGTCATCCGAAGATCGACCACTGCTTACTCGGCTGGAGCCTGATGCTGGTCTGCCTTGTCAGCTTCCAGCCCTCTGCGCATATCCGGCTCGAGCGCTACATTGGGAAAGCGATCCAGAACGCGGAGTCCTCCGCAGCCATCAAAGAGAGAGCGCGGCTTGCGAGAAGGGTGCTGGACATCATCCAGGACCGCGGGGAGCGGGCCGAAGCTCCCTCGAGCGAGGAGATCACAGCCATCATGAAGCTTGAGCTAGTTCCCGTGACGGTTCGCATTCCTGACACCAACTCAGACTCTAACCACGCTTTAACGGAGATCTTGGTCGACCCGTTCACGACTATCGCGGAGGCGGAGGAGATGATGATTCGCAAGCTCAACATCAGATTCACGCCAGGCTTCGGTTTATGTGAGGCGCACGACAGCCATCAGGAGCCCCTGCTGGGCGGGCAGCGTGTGCTGGATGTCACCTCCTCTTGGCAGGACAGCCTACACAAGGAAACTCTCCTGAATTCGTCACTCGCTAACCTTGGTTCTCCATCGCAGCAGCCCGAAGGCACGAGCGGGGCGAAGCCCGACCACCGGCGAACCAACTCTGTGCCAACAAGCATGACAGCGCTCAGAAAGCGCGCCCATACGCTCCAAGAGATGGAGGACAGAGAAAAGCTGAAGCTTGACCGCGGCAGGCTTCAGTTCTCAAAGGACAGTTATGAATACCTCCTTTTCCAGTCCCAGATCCCTGTCAACGTCTCTGGCCCGACGCGCTCGAGGAACATACTGCACGATGAGGTCTCGATCAACCTCCTCTACTGCCAGGCGAAGCGCGACGTGATGCAAAGCCGCATCGCAGTGGAAGAGAGAGATTTGCCTAAGCTGGCGTCGCTGAAACTGCACGTTGATCAGGGCGACTACAACGCCTCCGTACATGTGCCTGGAAGCTTACTGAAGGATCTTGAGAAGTACTTTCCAGCCGCGTCGCTGCCAAAGAACAAGCCGAAGTTCCTTCCAGAGCGAAAAGATCTGGAAGAGCAGCTCCTCCACAAGTACAAGAAGCTTGTCGGCGTGAAGCCACTACGAGCGAAAATCAAGTATCTTGAGTACGCGGAGAAGTCACCGATGTATGGGACGCAGTTCTACAGGGTCATGCAGAACAAGCAGCTGCAACATCTTCCTGATTTCATCAATCTCGGCATTTCTTCGCGCGGCGTCGTCTTCCAGAATCCGGCCACAAAGGAAGTGGCGAACCAGTACGGCATGAAGGAAATAGTTACGTGGGGCCAATCTGCCACCAAATTTTTGCTCGTCATTGGCGACGTGATCCAGCAGAGAAAATTCACGTTCAAGACTCCCAAAGGGCTAGTCATCAAGCGGCTGGTGCAGAGCGGAATACAGATCCAAGTGTTCGAGACGCAGACTGCCGAAGCGGTGGCCGAAAACTACGCCACCAACTCCAAGTTTGGATTGACTACGGTTGCAATGGACACAACTGTTGCTAGATCGATGGTAGACTTGGGTGGTAGGGTCCGCAGGCTTAACAGCCGACCACGATCCAGGAGTGCGAGCCCCACCGAAAATGCTAGCAGCAGTCCGCGCATGCATTCGCATAGCAGGCTCCAGATTGGGCGTTCCAATACGTTTGCTGAGAACGAAACTGTGGCTCAGCCTATAGAAGGTTCCGACGGGAAACACGACTAACTCGAACTTTTTCGCGACAGACTAGTCATAACCATGATGAACAAACCTAAGCAAGCATTCAAATGCATTGCATATTTGAGACATGCCGAGGTTTACGAACGCGACCATGTAACACTCTCTTGTACAGCAGTTGTAGAACCATGTCACCTGATGGCACGTAGCAGAGTTTCTTTGCACCACGGCGGCCTGGCTAGTGCATTTTATTCAACACATGGTCAATTGCAATATGTGTGTAGCGGAGGGGATTGTGTAATTGTGTGCGCCTGTGTCACGTTGCATGGCCAGTGCCATGGCAATAGAATGAAGCCTCTTAGGGCTATGGCTAGGTAGCATTCGGCGCATTGACACATGCATCGCACCACAAATTTCAGCGATTGACTAAAGATGCGCTATACATATGCGTAAACAACAACGCAAACAGACACATTGTTGTGATCAACACACCTTGCGCCCTCGTAGCATCATTGCTAGCATTGCAAGACGTAACTGCTGATGTGCGTTCACTCGTTGCCAGACGTCAACAAATCAAAGCAGCAGGTCCTGATTCCATCATGTGCTACGTACTGCATGCAAGGAGGAAAGGAAGAAATAGGTAATTGTAGGAGCCTATACATGTATGTCACATATGAGACGGATGTAGTAATGAATTGATTAAATCTTTTCAATGGTCAACTTAATGTAGCTGTGCAATGCAGAGGCTACAGCGCTTAGGTTCTGTCTGTTTGTTTCCATAGCCACGTGTTGCATGCATGTGAAAGCAGCTTCTCTGTTTCCGTGTGCAGCATATGTACACATATAAATACACACACACACACACACACACACACACACATATATATATATATATATATATATATATATATATATGTATAAGTCCAAAACTCATTCGAGCATGGAAACGGCTCAGAGGAATGGCTGGAGAATCGCTTTTCGGAGTCGTAGTCCTCTCTCGCCCCATCCGCTGGCTACTGTTTGAGGACATCAAAGCATCCTCTTCGAGCTCCTTTGCAGCCGCCTAGCTAGTTATAATGCCTCAAACACTTTCGCTTTCTTCAAGGGTGTCTTTTCTTCTCCGTCTTCTTCTTCTGCTGCTGCTGTTCTGCCTAACCGAATTCACTTCCTTTTCATCGTCCCCTCCCCCCCCCCTATCATCGGAATTAGACTCTTTTGCCACGATGCTTCCAGTGCTTACTGAGATAGTGCCTCGACGCGATCGAGGGGAGGGGTCACTGGTGTTCCCGGTTGCTTTTACCACAAGAGTGTCACGGTGCAGAAATGCGTGCTGCTTCTCTTTCTTCAGGCGGCCACTGCTGCTGCTGCTACTGCTCGAGCTCGAGAATGCAGGAGGCGATGTCTTCAGCAGCGATGATGAGGTTATCACACTGGGGGACACAGCTCCATGGGGCGGCGAACCTGCGATGTGTACACACACACGCACACACACACACACATATATATATTCGTCGTCAATTGTCTTTGCTCAGGGATGTTCATTCGCATCAGTTTCTGAGACCGACATACCACCGGCATGATGCCCAATCTTGGAGCAGCAACAACAACAACAACAACAACAACAACAACAACAGCGCGGTATTGCTAGCAGCAGCTCTACCGAATGGAGCAGGAGTCATGATCGGGGTGGGGCGCTGAGGGGAGGGGATGGCGGCGGTAACTACTGCCCCGTGGTCTATACTGCTACTGCTGCTCGGGCGATAATGATGATGATGACGATGATGATGATGATGATGATGATGATGATGGTGTGCAAAAGCAGTTGATGAGGTAGCGGCGGCGTGTGGAGCAGCAGGCGCGGCTTTGCTCCTGGGAAGAGGAGGGGGGGGGGGGAGGGGTGTGATGAGAATTTTTCTGCGGACGAAAATGAGGTTTCGGATGCCCCTCAGACTAGGCGGACTCCTCGGGACCTCCCGGTAACCTATCTACGCGGGGATAACAACCC